>JAJAGP010002649.1:0-104392 GCA_025084515.1 Ancistrus triradiatus | reverse complement strand
AGCTTCCGACGGAACTTAAGAGTTTTGTTTCATTTCATGCGCCTTATAACCCGGTGCGTTTTATGTATGAAAATATACCCGTTAGCAGCCGATCATTGATATCGCGCCTTATAACCCGGTGCGCTTTATGGTCCGAAAAATACGGTAATTTTGATTTCAATTGTTAGGCCACATTCACGTTCAACAACATATAAATATATGTTAATTAGGGCCGGACTTAGACCTATGAAAATGACAAAATGAGAAACATTTATTTTTATATTTAGCACAAATTGAAAATTAAACTGCGTTTAATTTAATTTTAATTTACATTTTTTCAGCACATTGTGACTTAGGAAAATAAATGGCAAAAGGAGATTCGCATTTTCATTTTATAGTTTTAATGATTTTGTTATTTACAGGATTCACCTCCTATATGTTATCCTAAAACAATTTCACAGCATTCCAAAACAATTTGCCATCCTGAATGATCAGGTTTCTCTGTCTTCAAGTGCTCCATAAATGCATGATGTTGTTTTGGTCATGTGACTGTCAAGACAAGGTACTTAACAGATAGTGCTCCTTGATGTTCGATGGTCTTCAAGCACATAGTTATTGCAAAGCATAATTTCTGCTTTTTGTTTAATTAACCTCTGTGTCACAATAAAATAGATGTTTAACATTCATATTATTAAAAAAATATGTCAGTCAAACATTGGTAGTAATTGTACAAAATGTGAAAAGCTTCAAGGGGGTGAATACATATGCAAGGCACTATATACACACCAAAAAGCACATTATTAGGAACACAATGCTAATGCTGGGTAAGGCCATCTTTTCCTCTCAAACAGTCAAATGTTCCTTTGGAGATTCAGCACCATGTTGACATGAGTGCATTATGCAATTCCAGGAGATTTTTAGGTGCACTTTCATGCTGCGACACCCCATTCTACCACATCCCAGAGATGTTCTATCGGATTCAGACCTGGTGAATGGGAAGGCAACTGAAGAAGATAGAACTCATTTGGCATGCTCATGAAAGCAGTTTAAGAAAACTTTGCTTTCTGACATGGTGCATTATCAGGCTAAAAGTAGCCATTAGAAGATGGGAAAATTGTGGCCAATTATAGGATGCACATAGTTATCAACAATACTCAAATAGTCTGTGGCATTCAAGTGACGATTAGCGGGTATTACCGGGCCCAATGTTTGCCAAGAAAACATTCCCCCACAGCATTTCACCATTTCCACCAGCCTGCACTGTTGACACAAAGCAGTTTGGGTCCATGGATTCATGTTGTTGGTGCCAAATTCTGACCCTACCATCTGTGTGCATCGGCAGAAATGGAGATTCATCAGACCAGATTCATCCAGATGTTTTCCAGTCTACAAGTGTCCAGTTTTCATGAGCCTGTTCCCACTGCAACCTTAGCTTCCTGTCCTTGGTTGACAGAAGTGGAACCTGGCATGGTCTTCTGCTTTTGTAGCCCATCCGCCTCAATACTTGATGTGTTGTGCATTCTGAGATGCTTTTTTGCTCACCACAGTTGTACAGAGTTATTAACAGATATTTGAATAAATGTGTAGGTGCTCAATGAGTGTATATTGGTATTGTGCAAAGTCTTAGGCACTTCTGCACTTCAGTATACCAAATATGCCTTCAAAGCATTTATGCCTGTGCGTATGCAGTTTCAAAGTTAAATAAGCTGGTGGGTTTTCACAAAACATTCTTGGAGAAACTGGCACTGTTCTTCCTACAAAGTTATACTTTTTGCAATTATGCTATAACCTTACAAAGTGTTTGTAATGTGGTTTGTTTCAACACATACAATAAGCTCCCCAGACAAAAAAGGGTCACCTTGTGTGTTTAAGGAGGTAGTAACTTCAAGCTCCTGAAGATGGTGTTGCAAGAGGATGATCGGCCTATAAATACCTGCAGGGTGTGTGGCAAAATTCATAGATTGAGAAGAGGTGGTACAGTGCAGTGAATGTCTCGGAATGTAATGGTCATACGAGTCTACCAGCAGTGGCAAACATCCCATCACGGCTTGTGAATAATTAAAACAACATAGAATTGCTTCTGGAAGTCAACACAGTTCCTTCACAACCAATTTCTGAAAGAACACTAAGCAGGGAACTGCATACCATGAACATATGTGGCAGAGTGGCACACAAGTGGCCTTTGCTCACTTCTGTTCATGAAGCTGCCTAGTTACAGTGGGCAAAAAAACACAAAAATGACTGGAAATAGAAGAACCTGGACAGAGGAATCTGGTTACTGCCTGTATGTGACTGATGCTAGGCATGGTGTTCATCGAAGACCTCAGGAAGCCTTTAATGAGGACTGTGTGCAAGGTGTGGTTCAAGCTGTAAGAGGTTCTGTGATGTTCTGGGGGTGTTTTCATTTGAACTACACTGACTGCACTGAGCTGCTGGACATTCAGGTTTTGCCTTTTGCTCATTATCTTAACATTCACAAAAACTCATTATCCTATCATAACGTTCCTATGCCTGTATTCCAAGATGACAGTTCTTGCATTTACAGGGCTACAAATGTGACTGATTGGCATGTTGAACATTCAGCAGCAGTTGCACATCTGGACTGATTCGTAAAATCTCCAGATGTGACTACCTGGAACAAAGGAGTAAGACACCAGGGAAGACATCCTGGTGCAATTCATTGATGCAAGAGTGGCTGAACACAGATGTCGTCTACATCCAGAAACTTGTCCAGATTGCTAAATCGAATCTCAGCTGTTATTCATGCTCATGGATGTAATACACGCTATTAGGTATGTTTCAGTCACATGTGACCGATTTTTTTTGTCCAGTGATCTTATTAATGATAAGAATTGAAATTTATCAAGGTCGCTTAGTTGGTGCAGTGGCAGTTTGGGCAATTCACACAGACATCTTATGTTCCTTGTCTCTGACAGAGTGGGTGGGCAACCGTGACCCAATGCTGCAACAGTGACCCCTTCTGCGCTCTGAGTAATGGACTTGCATCCCATCGAGGGATTTTCACTGTGACCCCTACCCCTATAATGCAGGTAAAACAAGAAAATAAAACCAATGGGTAATAAACTGTAATTTTTACTGATATTCTAATGGACACAATAATAAATAAAATTCTAAGACAAAAATAGAGGGTGCTTTTGACAAGACCTTTACACAGCACTGTACATGTATGAACACACATGTACAAACACACACACACACACACACACACACACGTGAATATGAGTGAATGAAAAATGTAAATCATATTCGAGTGAGTGCCTTTATTTCATGCTACCATAGCAACAGTCAGCAATGTGTTGGAATTGGCATTATGTGGCACGATGGCACACGCAGTCTCCCCACAGCTAGATAGATCCCTGGTTCGATCCCATCCTTGGACTCCACCTGTGTGGAGTTCACATGTCCTGCCTGTGTCCACATGGGTTTACCCTGGGTGCTCCACTTTCCTCAACACTCCAAAGACATGTGTTAGGTTAGCTGATCACTCAAAAGTCTAAGTCTCTGAGTAGTATCATTATAGCCTTGCACCTGCCACAAGTAGCCAGTGGTGCTGATGTGATGTTACATAAATAAATAAATGAACACAACATTATTTCTACAGCTATTAAAGTGTTCAACCACGTAAAGGTCACACAGAACAGAAATAAAGAGAACGCATCTACACCCTCAGGAACTACTTCAACGTTGTGTTATGGTTGAAAAGTCTCGTGATTAGAAAGGAATTGTTGAGTGTTTATAGAGCTAAATTCAGTATAGGCTACATGTACGTACATACAGGAAAAGTGAGAAATCAAACACTTATTATAGCCATATATATATATTATATAGTATATATATTATATCATATAGATGATAGATATATATATTATATATAGATATATATATAGGATGGCTAAATGCATGGGTTAAACAATACAAACTGAAAGCCAATAAGCACCAAAAACAAAACCAGTGGAAAAGTTACCATATTATATATATTATATATATATTTATATATATATATCATACGTATATTATATATATGTATACGTAGATGGCTAATATCTGTGTACTATTCATCTACCTATATACCTACGTCTATTATCATCTACGTGTATATACCCAGATATATCTGCCATATATATAGATATATATATAATATATATACTATATATATATATATATATAATTACCAAACACCCAAAAGCAAACCATTTATGGTCAAGTTTAGTGTACTGACGTCTAGTGGCTTTAGCATGGTTGAACTACAACTGAAGTGCAAATAAGCACAACCAAACTAAGCCAGTAGAAAAGTTCCTTTACACATAGGTGTACGGACTTACATCTCCGATGAATACGACAGCTGGCTCACAGTGATTTCACTCAAATGTTCCTCTATTTGAAAAAACATCATGGCCTTGTTGATCATATTGACTAACACTGGCCAGGTGTAAATTAGTGACAAGCACCCGTATCATCATAAATAATCAAGGGTCAAATATATTTAGGAAAATGTGAACTTCAGTGTTACTAGTGACCTTTAATGCTTGATGGGCCTTTTAAACCTTGCCTCCTCCTGGTCAGGGCATGAGATTAAGATTCATTAGATATCTGGCATGTGGCATGTGACCTCATTTAGACTGCACATTAATGATGAATCAGATCAGCTTCGCAGTGTCCCTGAGATGCAGGCTAAGGTGCAGACTTGCAGTCCATCAGTTTAATCCTCTGTTGACCAATATGTAATGTAATTTATATAAATTTAGAGTAGTACGTAAATAACAATCGAGAGAATGCCACACAAACATTTACACCTTTGAAACCTTAGGATTTACATAGACAAGTTATTCAAAGGTGCATGGTCCAGGTTTATTATAAATAGCTTAAAAATATTTTTTTCTGGGGGAATGCGAAGAGACACAATGGTTGAAAAAATGTTAAAAGTGTGTTACACGCCCGGAGAAACAAGTCTGAAAACACAGGTTTGGGCTAGACCAGATCAGATATAACGATTTAAATACACGGGTGGGAGGTGGTGTGGAGAGGTAGCAAACCATGTAACGTTCTATAGTTCATCCAAATGCACCATAATGCAATCAGTTTTATAAAGTATTATACTAAAACACTGAACTGTCTACTTATAAAAAAAAAACAATTGCAAACATTTGAAAGAAAAGGGGTTTACTGACTATGATAAATTAGGCTATATTATACAGCCTACATATTGTAATAAACAGGTTAACGTTTTAATGTCAGATCACTTGAAACTTAATTTGCATATAGTTTGCATAGAAGTTACTTAAGTCCACAAAGAGAATTAAATACTAAGAAGTCTAAAAACTTACCCATCACTGACTCCATCACACAGCACAGATGCAGGAATAAAGTGATCACAATCTTCATTTTCACAGTTGAAGCGAATTAAACCGTATATGGCGCGCTCTCATTCTCTTCACACCGGCTTGGGTGGTTTGCGTGCCCCCGTTTCAGTGTAATAATGTTAGCTAAGTCGTCAAAATGATCCATTATGTGTTGGTTCAAGATAAATCTGGGTCTTTCTGTAGTCCTGTCAGACAGTGTGAGAGTAAATGCTGTTGGTGGCTGCACACAGACCCTCATCGGGCAGGGATTAGCGCAGAGACAGCTTTCACTGAATTCTACTGATGGGCATGTCGGCTCACTTTTACGAGTCGATTCCTTACGAAAAAATGAATCGGTATGATTTGATTCGCTGTTTTTACCACCCAATGAGGCATCCAGAAATGTTATGTAGGGGAATAAACAACAAAGCTTTTCGTGTTCATTGCCCAATAGAGCAAAATTGCCTGTTCTGGGAATTTTGGCAAAACAGGCTAGCACAAGTTTCTGTATCTGGTCCAACGCTGGACCAGCACCATACTGGAGACATTTTTTTTACCCATATGGCAGCAAAAAGTCAGTTTTATGCTGGATTGCTGAGCAGAACTACAGAACATGCCACGCAAATTCACTACAGGCACTACATTTCCCATAATGCCCCAACATCTTTCCAAAAGCTTGAGCAGTTAACCCTTTAGGCATAGCCAGTTTCTGTCGGTTTTCTCATGTAGTAATGGACATCAGAAAATATTTAAAAGAATGAAGAATATTGAAGAAGCGTATTAATAGCTCATAGATATATGTTTTGCCTACCACTTATAACCATATAACCTACAAAAGTACATATTAGACAACAAAAAGCAAACAGATTCATTAACCTAGCAAAGGCATCAGTTACATTAACATAAACACAAAGGGATGCAATTAATTAAAAATTATTTAGTGTTCATTTGTTCTTTATTACTCATCCATGGCAGAGTAACGCCCACTTTAGTATTATATCACTTAATCTATTAAGTCATTAATAGGCTTATACTTCATGCAAAGTTGTTCCCCGCCGATTGATTGGCAAGCAGAGGGGTACAACTATGTCCCTCTAAATCCAGTGTACAACAAGTAGTCTAGAATCACCCCTGCCGTAATGCCTATAGCTTCACTCAGCTTGTATTCCATTTTGCTTTTCATCTGTATTTTCTAACACTTATAAAAAACGTTGATGCAACAATATAACCAGAGGCCAATAATTATCTTTAACCAAGAGACATATTTATTTTACATCAATGGGGAAAAAATCAGTGTGTGTTATCATTCATTCCTTTTTATACCCACTTATCCAATTCAGGATCACAGGGAGCCAGTGGCCAACAGGGCAGCCAACTCTAACAGCACGCAATCCAATGATATGCACACGCACACACACACACGCACACACACTCACTCACACAGGGACACTTTAGGTATGTCAACTGACCTAAGGCATGTATATTGAATGTGGGAGGAAACTGGAGCGAGCACCTGGAGGAAACCCACACAAACATGGGGAGAACATGTAAACTCCACACAGACGGAGTCTAGATCAGGAATCAAACCAGATCTCTGGAGCTCTGAAGGAGCAATGCTAACCACTGTGCCAATATAATAAAAAAGCCCTTTCTTCAAAAATGTATTTGAACACACACACTGTAGACATACAATGTATGGGATATGGGATCTTAATCCACCATCCAAACCACAATCCTGCAAATATACTGTAGTTGGGGCAAAGAATGACAGTAGTTTTAGTCAGTAGTGTTGTTCTAAATGGCCACCACCTTCTTCCTACTGTGAGTAACCTCAACTTTTGCTGTATTTGATGATTTATTATGATGTTAGGGTTGTTTATTTTATATTGTAGTACCTAGTGTTAAAATAAATATACTATGGCAAAGTTGGTGATTAGTATGCATGTGGTCACATTGCAGAGGCAAGGCCATGCCCAGTTTGCAGATAACAAGTAGGATGGCCAATGAGAATATCCACTGCGCTACTATATTATGTATGACATCACAGAAAGTAGGCGAAGTTTAGAGTTCACATTAATAATGTATATATATATATATATATATATATATATATATATATATATATATATATATATAGTAAATGTTCCTATTCTTATTAACCCAAATCTTAAACTGTTAGATACTCTATAACACAAAATCTAAAAAATAAACCCCAGAAGTTTGTAACCACAGGCTTCAAGCCTGCCTAGTCCATTTGGTAAATGGCTGTAGGTTGACTGTAGATGCAAAGATTTTGAATTAGAGTGAGTCTCATACTTTGTCATGGCACTGGGCCCTGATCAGTGAAGCCCCACTGTGCAGCACGTGAGCTTACATCCATTATCAGTATCCTGCCCAAAGTCAAACCGAAAGAGTGAAATGAGAGTAATGTTATGCTGATTTACTACAGGTAAAATTAATCTGGACTGGAGTCTTCTGATGTCTGGGAAAGAATTTATGAGATACATATGGTACAAGTATAGGACAGGCAAGGCAGACTTGCCCAGATTGGTAATGTAAGAATTGAAATGAGTGGTTAGCAATTGGCAACCAATAGTAAATGCTCATTGGTGCAATGCCTATAAAAAAGTACAAAATCGGCAAGTTGTTTTTTTCGTTCATTCAATGTCTCATCCGCTTGATCCTAGTATTGGAATGCCAATGCCTAGTCGGCTGCACAGGGTGCAAGGCAGGAACAACCCTAGACAGGGTGCCAATCTATCGTAGGGCACATACACTCACATACACACATTCACACATTCAGGACACTTTGGAAACACCAATCAACCTAACGGGAAACGGGAGTACCCGGAGGAATCCCACGCAGACAGAGGGAGGACATGCAGGTTGAGATCGAATCGTGGATCTCGGAGCTGTGAGGTGACAGTGCTAACTACCGCACCACCTTGCTGCCACGGTTGTTTATTTTTGCGCCAATTATATATTTATATTTATTAAGTGTGTAGATATTTATTGAGAAAATTGAGATATTTAATTAATGGGTTTGTTAGTAACACATCCCCACACAGTTAGTTTTCAGGATATTTGGTTCTTTGTGTGTGTGTGTGTGTGTGTGTGTGTGTGTGTGTGTGTGTGGCCATGTCTATAGTACATTGTGAAGCAAATGTCCCCACAAGGATAGGAAGATCTGACATTTTTGCATGTTGGGGACCCAAGCGCATGAATGCTTTTTTTTTTTTTTTTTACAGAAACTGAAACTTTCTTTTGAAAAAACAAAAAGAAGAAAAGGATTTGCTTTAGGTCACTGAGGTTAAGGATAGGGTTTGGGGTTGGGCATTTAGTTGTAGTCTTAATTAGCTACAGTAATCATATGTCTATGGAAAGTCTCCACCAGGATAAAGCGATGGTGTGTGTGTGTGTGTGTGTGTGTGTGTGTGTGTGTGTGTGATATAGCCGTAGACATTTTACCACACCAATTTAGCTGTTTACCAGTCTTAGCTAGTCAGGTAGGTCGTGGCTGGTTTTAGAGGACTTTGGACACACACCAGCTGGACAGGTTGGGAGACCAGCTAGCCAGCTAGCTAAACCAGCCTATCACCAGCCAGACCAATCTGGCAGACCAGCCATCCCAGCCTAAACCATCTAAAACCAGCAACCCATCTTAAGCCGGTTTTAGATACAGTATTGTAACCCCCTTTGGAATCTGATCTAAAAGTGGACAAATTAGTCTCTTGGAATAAGATTAATAGATTAATAAGTGATGTATCTAAGAAATGAAATAGTTTTGAAATATTGAGGCGCATGTAGAGAAAAGGTTC
Source organism: Ancistrus triradiatus (assembly GCA_025084515.1). Classification (NCBI taxonomy): domain Eukaryota; kingdom Metazoa; phylum Chordata; class Actinopteri; order Siluriformes; family Loricariidae; genus Ancistrus; species Ancistrus triradiatus. Next base: position 95,235 of record JAJAGP010002649.1, on the reverse strand, counting down.
GCTTCTCGACATCTGTGGTTCTTTTCCTGTGCAGCAGAAAGATTGATTCTTGCTTGAGAGTCGAGTCGACTCGCCTGATTCATTCAATCAGAGTCGTTCAGTGTGAACGGTTCGTCCTCGAAGTGTCGTCGTGCCTACCATGCAGCCTGGAGCAAAGACAACTGACTTGATGGAGTGTGAAAATAAACACGTTATCAGTGCTTCTTCACGACTAGATAATCTTTCCCTACAGTATGTTTGGATTATATAATAAATATTGTGAATGATAGAGAGACTTGATATGCTAAAACATCAAATTAATATCGAGGTATTAAACGATCTCTCCAGGAACACCACCAATCTCGCCTTTAGTTGTGAAAACATGTTTTGAGTGGCAGAGCGATTAGTTTTTAAATCAAGGGCATATATGAGAACTGTAAATGTTTTCCTCAGAACTGTGCAAGCATACCAAGTGTGCAGATTGGCTTCAATCTGTTGGTTCCTGCTGAGTTGAAAGCACTGGAAAAACAGTCATTTTGACAGATAAAGAAAAACGGAACTTCTGTCTGTTTTGCTGTTATGAATCTATCTATATAAGAATGCAGATACCCAGAGCAAGGAAGGTAATTATTTTAACCCTTTTCAGCCTATGTATGCTAAATTGCATCATGGTTTTATTTTTATTTTATTTATTTTATTTTTACACTTTTTTGTTTAATGGGTATTATAACCTGTTACTTGTTTCTTCCCAGTGGTGGAGGTTTTCCTTCTGATGTCTCATCTGTCAGGAAGTTTTCAGGAGAGCCAAGATGGAAGGCAATGAAAGAAACTCTGGATTTCAGGTGTCTTTTGTAAATATTTCAAAATGACATACTAGGTTTGAACAGTGATGGAAACTTGACAAACCAGTACAGTTCAGCATTGTGGAGATTGCATGCTTTAGAGGTGTGTATGTTCACACACACACACACACACACACACACACACGTCTTTTTATCATTGTGGGGACTTTCCTTTGACATAATATTATTGTAGCTACACTTATGCCTATTCCTAAGCCTAACTTTATCCTCAGGAGTCAGTACATTAACACATTTTTGTGTACCTTTTGTTTCTCAAATGAAAGAAATCTTCCTATCATTGTGGGGACATTTGGTTGATTTACCCACCCACACACACAAGGAACACTACACAAACACATTCACCAATACATTTTATTATGGTGGAATGTGGACCCTGATGAACATTGCCCACACACTAGAACATTAAAGAAACACAAATGCAGATTCTGGAGATGTAAGTATAATTAGGAGCATCATGCACAGGAACACTACAAAACATATGTACCTAAATAATTGAGTAAGTTGGAGATGGGAGAAACCTAAAGAACACCACACACATAGCACAAGCCTTTACAGAACACACACACACACACACACACATTTGCATTGAGAAAACAGAAGTACCCTGACCAGCATGTCAAACACACTAATACAATGCAGTATCTTGTTGATAGAAACCCAGGAATATCATATGTCTGCCAGAATACTATACTTAAAACAAATCAATACAGTTAAGCATGGTTAACATTGAAATAACTAAGAAACCCCCAACACACAAAATAACACATACACCAGTACAACTCAGGATAATGGGGATGGCAGATCCCTCAGGAACACCTCGGCCTGGAAACTGTACAGAACATGCCCACAGCAGTACAAATGAGCATGGTGGAAATGGCATAACCCTAACACCGCATACCTTGCAGGAATCTACAGAACAACTAAACCAAAATTATTTGGCATTGTGAATGGACAAATCCTGAGGAACACCACACACATGCCAGACCACTACAATACACACCCGGTCTAGTATAATTCAGGAAGTTAGAGATTACTTTACCCCAAAGGACACAACAGTCTGACAGAAACACTTTACACACCAATACTGTTCTGGATAGTGGAGATGGCAGGACACACACACACACATACCATAACACTACAGAATTAACACACCAATGCAGTTCAGCAAGGTTGGGGTAGCATAACACAAATACAAATCACACACTGACTTTCATATCCGCTTATTCCTGAACAGTTTCATGGGAGAGCCGGTGCGTAGCTAGCGACATAGGGCACAAGGCAGGAACAACCCTAGACAGGACACCAATCCATCGTAGGGCACACACAACACTCACACACTCATACACACACTCGGGGCACTTTAGAGACACCAATTAACCTAACATGTGTGTGTTTGGACTGTGGGAGAAAACCGGAGTAAACCCACACAGAGACAGGGATCACATGCAGACTGCACACAGAAAGGACCCCGACCGCTACACCTGGGGATTGAACCCAGGATTGCTTGGCCACCAAGCCACCGTGCCACCCTAATACAAATCAACATTTTTTAGCTACATTGAAGAATCCTAAGGAACGTCACACGCTTACTTGAAGACTCTACAGAACAAATACACCTAAATTATTTGCCATTGTGGAGATGGGTGAATCCTGAAGAACACCATAACACCATAAGTGCAGTTTAGCAAGGTGGCGCAACGACTCTGAGGACCACCACACACATCATGTTACTCAGAAAACACACAAATACAAATCAGCATTGTGTAAATGGATGAACCCTAAGGAACATTGCACACCTGCAGCAACACAATACAGAACCCAGAAAACAGCACAACTCAGGGTGGTTGGCAATGTCACTCAAGTCAAGTCAGTTTTATTTCTGTAGAGCTGGAACATTGACTCAAAGCAGCTTTACAATTTTAGACTATCTTCTATATTATAAGGCCAACCCAATTTGAGAAAGCCTATGGTGACAGTGGCAAGGAAAAACTCCCTAAACACTATAAGAAAGAAACCAAAGAGAACCAAGGGTCAAAAAGGGACCCATCTTCCTTGGGCGACTTAAATGCAGTGGCATACCTCAGATGACCACAACGCACACACAGGAACATTCACAGAATAAATACACAGATATCACTAGGCATTGTGGAGGTGGATGAACTCTGAAGAATATAATATCACTCACATGCCAGAACAATACAGAACACACCCACACAAGTATAATTCAGCAAGTGTAATGTGTAATGACATAACCACAGTCCTGCAGGAACACTCTACACACCAGTACAATGCAGGATGGTGGAGATGGCAGAACCCTAAGGAACACCACACATCTGCCAGAATACTCTAAAGAACACATACACAAATACAGTTACGCTTGGTGGAGGTTGCAGATCCCTGAGGAACACCACAACTCTGCCTGTAAACTCTACAAATACACCCGCAACAGTACAGTTCAGCATGGTGGAGATGGCATAACTCTCGAGGAACACCACACCACACACATGCCAGAAGATTACAGAGCACACACAAGTAGAAATCAGAATGCTGAGCACCACCACATACTTGCAGGAACACTTCAGAACACACACATACCAATAAAATTAAGAATGTCTGAGTTGACATTTACCTCTGAAGAAAAGCACACACACACACACACAGTAACAGTCTACAAAAAACACACACAAACACCAGTAGAATTAAGTAGCTAGAATGAACACCACACACACAGGACGTGTCTAGAGAACACACACACTGATATAGTTCATTATACTGGAGATGGTGTAGCCCTTAAGAGCACTAAAATTTGCACAGAATCTCAACAATACTTGAATATATATATATATATATATATACATATACACCTGTAGTGCATACATATATAGCACATAATTTTGAATGCAAAATTTAAATGTTTTATAAATGGATAATGATACGGTAAAGTTTGTGTGCAGCATGGTCTAGTTGTGGACAAAAAGAAAATTTTCTTAGTGCCTCCTCTTTCATTGCTCAGGAGACTTAATGGTGATTCTGATTTATGCTTCATTTTTATGTTTCAACGTTGTCACAGATGTTTCCCTTAAAATAGACAAAAATGAGACAAAAGGGAGACATAAATATACTCATTGACAAAAAAAATAAAAATCTTAGGCAGACATGTAAATGATTACAGGTGTGGTCTGATTAATTACTGGGTCTTGCCACAAGAGAGTGTAAAAGTGCTTCCCCCGCTGCCATAAAAAGGCTCTTAGCGGCTACTTTTGGGTAGTGTACCTCTTGGTGAGAGATTGTTGACGTGCCTCTACGACAAACTGGAAGACATTTTCTCCAGTTGACAGACAGTGACAGTGTGCGCATCATTGGACTGAGAGAAGTAGGAAGGTCTTTTCAACTCATTTGCTCTCTTTCTAGGCTGTTGTGACCTAAGGGGTGATGGGAGCAGTTGGAGCAGAGCAACCGTATCTCATCTCATATCAAGGTTCATTCAATTCCAACAACTACTTCTTGGTGGCTTATTTTTTTTGTCAATGAGTATACGTTTAAGATCAAAGCAGTCAAAATAAAGTTTGTCTTGAGAAGTTAATTGGTTGCAAGCCCAGCCTGGGGTTTTAACCAAAGATGTTTTTGGAACTGTTAGTTATAAAAAGTGGATCTTAACTCTGAACCACATGAGCTGCCGTAAATCTAACTCTAAGCTTGAAGATTTATAAAATTTCTATAATGTTAGTGATAGTTGTCAGCGAATGTTAATTCAATGTCAATAAGGAATGGTAGTTTATTTGCTATTAAGTTTGAATTGCAAACAAGAGTAATGGGTCAAATATGTATTTTTCACTTTTAACTCTGCTTATTCCTTGGATTCCAGTTCAACACAGGGCTGGATAGGGGTCGCTGTTGCGGTACCGGGGCTGATCTTCTGAGCTCTCCATCTGTCTCAGACAAAGCCAATCGTGTCTGCATGCGACCCAGCCAGAAGGCACCGCTGGGACCCAGGTGCCTGTGTAGTGGGCTAGTATGTTAGGACGTTTTAGAGGTAAAAAAATGTTAAGTACAGAGCCATACAAATTGTCTAGAATGGCTATTATTTGATTTATAGTTATTTTAAAAGTGCTTCACATTAAACAATTGAAACTAATGGCATGGGTGAGAAGCTCAACGTTTCAGAGCTTTTTTCATGTGCAGAAAAACGTTTGAATCACGTTTGTGGCAGATCTGAACATAGTGTGAGTTCTTAGTGAGATCTCTGCTAAAACTCAAGGGGAGACGAGATTACCAGAGTGTTTTGACTCAGGAGAAAAACCTGACATAAATAATAAGTAACCGGAGACGTAAAAGTCTAATTGTCATTCAGTTGGATTTTTCTTCAGTCTAGGACCAACTGGAGAGAAATGAAAGAGATTTCTTTGTGACTTTCTGATGAGAACCTTTACAGCTGAAATGTGATATTGATTTGTTGAAAATCAAGCTTAGACAGTGCCATGTTGAAAGTCACTGAGCTCGTTAGTACAGCCCATTCTACAGCTAATGTTAGCAATAACAGTGACTGAAATATCTGAATTCGTGCATTGCAAGTTTCCCAGTGTGCACCTAAGGAATAAGCCATACTGCAATAAACAGCCATTCTACAAAAGTTCAGCCAGAATTCCACCAGGCAGGGATTATCCTGAAACCTGCTTCAGTTGATTCCAAAACTGCCATCACTTATTACATTGCTGTAATTTCAGGAGACATCGTGTCTGGCAGACAGTCATGTTGGAACAGCCAAGATCAGGTTTGACAGTCTATCTCTGAAGCATACAGTATGATTTGGTTTCCTTGTCACGTTGACTTTGAGTCACAGCGCGCATACGTTAGCCGCCGTGCGAGCTGCTTCATACGGCATCTGCTGATATTTTTAATGAGGGGGCTGCCTATAGAGATAAGAGGATGGAAATGGGCTTGCTGTAAACAGCTTTCCGAGCTAAAGTAGTGAGCAACTGCGTTTCAAGGATACATAGCTACAATCGAATTAAGACAAACAGGTTACTGTGAGGCATCTTTGCTTTGAAAAGTTTAACTTTAAAAGGTTTAGAGGAATGAACATCACAAAAACTGGATTGCTGCACTTTAATAAATGATTTATTATTTTTTTTAAACAAAGTGACACAGTGTAAAACAAGTACCATCAACATTAAGTACCTACGGCAAACTACAATGCTCTCGTTCACATTCTGGACAAATGGAAAATACAACTGAATTAGAAAGACTCGAATGAGTTGACATTTACTTCTGTTTGAATTCTTTTTATGTATGGCTACAATATACAGCCATAGTGGTGCTACATTCAAAAATACTTTTTTTTTATTAAGCACGAGAATAGATGAGTCACAACCTTTTTGAAATATATTCACAAAGAAGGCTTTTTACATTCCATCTAGGCGAACAACTTCATGCAGCTTGGGCATATAATTAAATGTAATCATTTTGACATTTGGAAGTGTGTGTATGGGTGTTTTAATATACCTGCAATGACAACCGCTATGGCATTAAAACAAGCAACATTCCACTGCTCACAGCTCAAGCTGTAGTGCTGTGCTATTATCCTGAAAAAAAAATGGCTGGAAGAATTTTAAACCAGAGCTTAAAGGAACATGTCAGCGTTTTTCAACCCGATTCCTAGCAATTAGTACTACAGATATTTTTGGTTTCCTTGTACCAAAAAGAAGTGTATAGCCTGTTTACTGGAATCATTTTTATACAGCGGTATATGTCACCTGCACAATAAAAGCTATGAAGTCAGATTGCTGTGCACTTAAAAAACACAGAGGATACTTCGGCTAGATTTCCTCTAAAGCAGTCTGTTGTGCACAGATGTACTGGAGCCTTTATACGTCGGCAAGGTGCTGAGAGGCATTGCACATGCAGCGTTTCACTGTGATGTTGACCCTTCGCCCGTACAGATAAATCTGATGGCAATCTGTGGTGTATGATGTATACTAGTAGAAAAAGCTCTAATAGTATATAAAAACAAGGAACAGCTCTGAGATGGAATTAATATTCTAGTCATTTCAGGCTGACTCCCAGCAGTGCAGCAACCATGTTTCATAGTATTTTCTTCTTTACTGACTGAGTAATGCTACTTTAAATGGATTTTAAAATGGATGGAAACACAGTCATTTTCTGATCACACGGTCTGCCGACTTCACGCAGGTTGTTTGTACCACGTTGCTTGTTTCACGTGTACTTCTGGGTTGAATAAAAATTAGTGAAGGAAGGTTGCACTGGCTGTATGAGAAGTTAAATGCAAAGGTGAACTAATTGATTTTGTGCACCAGTGCGTTGTTAATAAATATGGCAAAGAAATGCGTTGAGCTACGGCCGACAAAAATGCGCATTTACATCAATAAAGGTGATTTGTTTAATTTATGGAAGCTATATGCCGTGTTAGTGTGAGAAAAAAAGACTGATTAAAGTATGACTAAATTGAAAAATTGTGAAATTGAACACTGTATTTATGCAAACACGGTTTGTTAAACACTTTCATTAGCTGTTACATTCTCCACTCAGTAGAGCTTTAAAATGAGCTTTAAAACCAAAATCCTCAGGGATGGGACTCATTTGCCCAAGGGAAGAGTTTATGGCTGCACATTATCAATGCAGTCACGTAGGTCTGCCTGTGCATGGATACTCAGAACAGTGGTAAATGCTCAGACGCTACAGGCAGGTAGTAAAGGTTGAAAAACACTTAAGTAATCCTTTAAGCCATTCAAACACAAGCACATGGTCTACCTATCCTACAGTGTCTTGCAGAGAATAGCTGGTTGTTTCAGACTGTGAGTGGAAGCTGCCAGAACATAAGGGTCGTCTCACTGACTGTAGAGGTAGAGGAGTTGCCAGCCACAGTGAGTCTGCGGAATCCTCTTCCTCCTGATATCACAGCGACGGACATCACCCGCTCTCTGCGTGAACCATCCTTGTTGGTCGGTCCTGGGCCCTTAACCCAGACCTCTGGGTCATCACTCAGCTCGTAGATGGAACCATCCTCCAGAGTGTGTTCCGGAGACTCGTCTGAAGAAAGGGAACCCTCTTCAGGATGGGCTGACAAACGTTTGCCTGGCAGTTGGGATGTGGAGCGTAAGTGGTACTGTAGGAGCACGCCTTTGGCTTTGGCCTCCCTCTGAGGTGAACCCTGCACCTGCTGCTGCTGCTGCAGAGACTCCTGTGACGAGTGGCTCCTGTCCTCTCCTCCACTGGCTGAGTCCGTCCCGTTAACCAAAGAGTCCCGCTTCAGCAGCTCTGGGGACAACGTGCTGGATGCAGAAACCAGGAAGTCCACAGGGCCGGTGTGTGCATTAAGGGAGGTCATGAGTTTACCTGGAGCAACAGGAAAGAAATGCATGAGCTTGCATTGCATTGCAAGGCCAAAACACACTCCTAAACCTTTGGCATCTCACCTGTTATTTTCGGGATTCCCTCCAGTTTAGGCACTGGTAGGGTGACGATGATTCCCTGGGCAGTGCCAACCCAAAGAAGGCCATGGCAGATAAGCAGACTGGTGACACAAACAGTCTTAGGACCTGTAAGAAGAGGAGCCATAATGTAACTGGTGTAGTCTGCCAAAAGAAATTGCCTAAAAGTTACAAATATTTGTATACATTCTGTGCATATTGTTAGTCTTCATGTTTATGGTGAATTTAAAGTTTGTAAATATACCCACTTTATTAGGTACATCTGTTCAACTGCGTGTTAATGCAAATATCTAATCAGTCAATCACATGGCAGCAACTCAATGCATTTAGGCATGTAGACATGGTCAAGATAAAATGCTAAAGTTCAACTCAAGCATCAGAAAAAGGAGAAAGGGGGATAAAGGTGAGTATTTCAGAAATCTCCTACACAGCCATCAGAATACACAGAATATTCATACACAGCCATCTCTAGAGTTTGTTGACGCCAGAGGTCAGAGGAGAAAATATCCACTCAACCACTCATTACAACCAAGGTGTGTGCAGAAGAGCATCCCTGAAGGCACAACATGTCAAACCTTGAAGCAGATGAGCTACTGCCGGAGAAGACCACACAGGGTGCCACTCCTCTCAGCTAAGAACAGGCAACTGAGGCTACAATTCGTACAGGCTCAAATAAACCCGACAGTAGAAGAAGGAAAATGCCTGGTCTGATGAATCTTAATTTCTGCAGTTACATTCAGGTGGTGGGGTCAGAATTGGGCATAAACAACATGAAGCATGGATCCATTCTTCCTTGTATCAACGGTTCAGGCTTGTGGTGGTGTATTGGTACATTTTGGGCCCCTTAATACCAATTGAACAATGTTGAAATGCCACAGACTACCTGAGTATTGTTGCTGATCATGTCCATCCCTTTGTGACCACAGTGTACCCATCTTCTTCATGCAATGTCACAAAGCTCAAATCATCTCAAATTGGTTTCTTGGACATGACAATGACTTCACTGTACTCAAATGGCCTCCACAGTCACCAAGATCTCAAACCAATAGAGCACGTTTGGGATGTGTTGGAACGAGAGATTCACATTATGGACGGGCAGCTGACAAATCTGCAGCAACTGTGTGATTCTCATGTCAATATAGCCCAAAATCTCTGAATAATGTTTCCAACATTGACATCACTGGAAATCCATCTAGCACTCAAAGATTCATCAGCTTGTCCTTATATAGAAATCCTTAAAAGAGAAAATTATTTTGAATGTAAAGTCCAAAATTATGGTGGCTTATTGTTGGAATGTTGTTGTTTCTCTCCCATTTTTCTCCCCAGTGTGGATACGCCCCATTCCTCTTATTCACATTCCCTGCCAATGGGGGACCAGCGCATGTGTCTGCTTCTTTTCAGTGGCAGGCAGTGGGCTACTATGGGAAGAATGCCCTTGTGGAGAAATCTTTTGCTGGTGCCTAAATGGGTTGGCCATTGTTACAGTTGCTGTTTTTGCAAAATATTCTAAAGCAAATCTTAAAGTACTGCAAGGTGAATACAGATCATTTTATGTAAATAAAACCAAATGCAATATCAGTAATTGTATGGAATTCATTTTTGTGGGACTCAGCAGGCACAACATGGTATAAACAAGCACTATTCAGTCACATTGCAAAAGAAAAACCTGTATCATTAGATAACAAATATATCTAAATTATGTGGCATTTCTTAACATCACCTCACTACAGCATTAATGGCTTTCTGTAGCTGCCTGCCTGCATCAGATTTAAAACACTGATGATCTACAAAGCCAAAATGGACCTGCACCCGCGTACCTGAAGGTACTAATCAAATCCCACTCTGTAGCTCTTATCTGCTGAGAGTAAAGAATGGCTCAACTTGACCCACCTCTCAAGACAAAAGGAAGACAAGCATAAAGCCTCTCCTCTAAACTGGCACCTTGGTGATGGACTGAACTTTGGGCTGCACAAACAGCTGACCACGCGCAGCATTAGATTTAACTGAGCACTAACCTCACGCTTTCATATTTAATAATAAAACCCTTTGACTTTTATGTCAGTTTTGCTAAAATGATTTGTTACTAAACTGTGTTTTAATATGAACCCGATTTGTGCTAGCATAAGGATAAACATACTGAGGAGACAAAGCACTTAACGGAGTACATAAGTCTGTGAACCCTTTAGAATTCTCTACATTTCCGCTCACATCTGACCTAAAACATTCAAATGAGTCCTAAAAGTAGATAATGAAACCCAACTAAACAAATGACAATAATATTATAGTCGGTCATTTATTTATTAACGAATATGATCCAATAATGCATTTCTGTGAATAATGCAAGTATGTGAATCATTGCTTTCAGTATCTGACATGACTATTTTGGTAATATATTACATTTTGGTTTCATTATTTGGCAAAACATTTTCCAGTAGCCTTCTGGCATGTCCACATGATCTTTACCAAACTGCACATGAGCAGAAATATTCTTCTTGGAGACCAGTGGCTTTCTCCTTGAAACCCTGCCATGCATGGCATTGTTGCTCAGTGTTCTCGTGATGGTGGACTCATGAACATTAACATTAACCAATGTGAAAGAGTTCTTTTATCCTCTGTGGAGGATAACAATGGTCCTGAATTTCCTCCATTTTTTACACAAAATGTCAGACTGTGGATATGTGGAGTCCAAACTATTTAGAGATTATTTTGTTACTCTTTCCAGCTTGATAAGCATCAACAGCTCATTTTCTGAGCTGTGGAGATAAGGATTTCATAGATCCTTGTTCTTTAAATACAACAGGGTGCCCAGTAATATCTGATGTCACCCCATTAATTGAAAACACCTGACTCGCCTTCCAATAAAATGCTAATCCTAGAGGTTTGCATACTTTTGATACTCAGAGATGAGGTGTAATATTGGATTATTTTCCTTAATTAATGGCTTCTCATTATCTACATTTAGGACTTGTGTGAATATCTGATGATGTTTTAGGTCAAAAGTATGCAGACATTTAGAAAGGCTTCTAAAACGTTCATTCACCACTGTATGCAAGTCATTCTGAATAATTGGTGTTTGCTAAATACTGTTATTTTAAAGGTATAGGAAAATCACAATAACTAAAATTATGTCGCAAGGCACGCATCTCATAAATACCAGTCCTTTACTCAGGGCCTCCAGGTAAAACCCTACATCAGAACTACGTCAGAAGGTAATAGAAAATAACTTTTAGAACAAGTTACAAGTAGAGTTTTAATTGTGGGTTGTCATGGCACTCATTTATCACTTCAGTTAAACAGTACCACAGAAAAATGTGGTGCCTCTAATCTGGTTGGGAGCTACACAGATACAATTGACCATGTTTGAGAGAGGGAAGGTCAGACAGTTATCACCATCCCACCACTTAAACAGCGGCCCTATCGAGATAGTGATGGACGTCCATTGTTGTATGGAGGTACTAGCTGGCCTGTGGTGCTCCTGCTTCAATGAGGGTCATGCACATAGTGGGAGATGTCAAAAGAGTGCGGAATTGGGTATGCCAAATTAGGATAAAGTGTGGGGTTGGAATCAAAAACAACAGTGGAGTTCTCTGTGTAGAATCTTCCAAAGACAGTTTCAGGCACATATTCTCCTTAGAATTAACTTTTATCATATTGATTTTTTCTGATCTAAAGACAGAATAAAGACATATTCCTGATTAGGGCTGCAACTAACGATTATTTTAATAATCGATTAATCTGTCGATTATTTTTTCGATTAATCGATGAATCGGGTTTAAAAAAAAAAAAAAAAAAAAAACTTTCCATGTCTTTATTCAGAAATATAACATTAAATAACAGAGCAAATAAGTGCTTACAATAAATGAATAATAATAAATTAAATTTATTAATAAATTAAAATAAATTAACTTAAATTATGATGCAAACACTACATACAGACTCATTCACTCCCTTTCTTTAGGAACTTTGCATTGCAACCCAAAAATGTTATCATGTCAACATGCTCCAGGCTAAAGCTGGCTCTCTTTTTAGAGACTATGGCTATGTCCACACGTACACGGGTATTTTCTAAAACGGGTTTTCAGATTTGTTTATAAAAAACCTCGTGTCCACACAAGCACTGTTTAAACAAAAACGCACAAAGTCACTGTCAAGAGCAGTGCCAAACCAGCAGTCCTATATGCCGGCGAAAGCTCACTCAGCGACAACAGCAACGTCCTATGCATACGAACATTTTCTCGCCATTCTTCTTCAACAACCACTTCGTTTTCAAAGCTGTCCCACCAACGAGAGGTCCAATATATAATGTATATATATTTTTTAGATTAGATTCAACTGTATTGTCATTACACATGTACAAGTACAACACAACGAAATGTAGTTTAACATCTAACAAGAAGTGCAATAAGCAGCAATGTGTCGGAATGTACAATATTGTCCACATGTACAATAAATTAAAAAATATATAAATCGGCTCACAATCAGGAACCGGCTCCCGTCGTTCATTTCAAAGAGCCGACTCTTAGAGCCGGATCGGTCGCGACCGACACATCAGTAATGGATATATAGTAGTGACCTCTGTAGCGCAGTGTAATGAAAAAGTAATAATTGTAAATGTATTTGTAGATTTGTAACAAGTTCGGTCAGCAGTGTTACAGCTGGCACTATTTTGGCTACGTCCGCTATTACACAAAATCGCATCATGTAAACAAAGGAGATAACGGCGCACAAAGTGACGTTACAAGCAAGAAACTTCGTTTTCCCAGTCCAAACATCAACGCTGAAAACTGAGTTTCTGAAAATCTTCACCCTGGAAGGAGTTTTGCAATAAAAGTCCGTTTTCAGTGACCTAAAACACACCCACGAAGCAGTTCCCGCAACCAGCGTCTCCGGTTTGGGACCAGACCCGGTCGGACCTCTCGTTGGTGGAACGAAGTGGTTATTGAAGAACAATGGCGAGAAAATGTTCGTATGCATAGGATGTTGCTGTTGTCGTTGAGTGAGCTGCTTCGCCGGCAAATAGGACTGCTGGTTTGGCTCTGCTCTTGACAGCGACTGTGTGCGTTTTGCCCTTTTCATGTGGACGAGGTTTTTTGTTTAAACAGTGCTTGTGTGGACGGGATGTTTTTTATAAACGAATTTAAACCCCCGTTTTAGAAAATACCCGTGTACGTGTGGACATAGCCTTAATGCTAACTTGTTTTGAAGATTCCGCGTCCGCGCCGGCTCCGCCTCGCTCCGTTCAATCGCTCGTGGTTTTTTTTTTTTCCAACGCTGACCGCAAGTGCCGCAAGTAACGTAAGCGGATATGATAAGGCGGGGGACACATAAATCATGCGACACAACGAATCGATAATGAAATTCGTTGTCAACGCTTTTAATAATCGATTTTTATCGATTTTATCGATTCGTTGTTGCAGCCCTATTCCTGATGGTTGAAAAAAATTAATCTGGCACTGTATATACATCCCAGACTTGCCTGGACTCAGGTATGCAGAACGTGTTGAAATGTTGATCTCTTGAAGGGCTTCCAGAGTCTCAGTGTGAAAGAGGCGAAGTGTGGAGCCCTCTGAGAAGGCCATCCATACCCCTCCACCAGCACGGACCATGTGTGTTACACTCACCATAGGGTCGGGATGAGCTTCAAAGCTCTGAGAATGGCAGACAACAAGGGATTACTTTGGCAAACTTTGTCAAGCACTACAATAAGGAGTGGCACTTAAAACTTTACTGCGCAAAAAAAGCGCTTTATGTTAACCATGTCCAGAAGCGGAATCAACTTCTCTGGGCTCTGAGGCTTCTGGGATGGACCAGCATACATTGGAAACGTGTGCAGTGGTCAGACAAATCAGTATTCCAGATCGTATTTTGAAACACAGAGTTAGGTAGTTACACTGCAAACATCAATAAAGTAATGAAGAAAATATGAGCAACAGAAAGCAACACTAAATCATTAAAAAGGCCACTCATCCCTGGATGCAACTTTGCCTTTACCTAAGCACAACGATTGTCTGGCTTTAATGGCAATAATATGCAGCGCATCTGCATACACAATGTTCATTTTATGTATACTGAGGCTGAGAAGGAATATCACTAAACCTGTCAGTGGTTTCAAAAACATCAGTTTGGTTCCTGAAAGATATGCATACAAATTAGTTCTAATAAGATTGTAGTACTATGAAACTGCACACATTTCAAATACTTTTGGAAAGCTTTACAGCAAGTTGATGTTGGGAGTTATTGACACTGCACAGGACACAATCTCAAATCAGAAAAAGTTGGGATGGTATGGAAATGGACTTTTATTTCATTGTAGACAATATGAACCCAAGATATTACATATTCTATCTAGTCAGCTGTATTTAATTTGTTAATCATCCATTCCTGCATTTCAGGTCTACAACACATTCCAAAAAATGTTAGGACAGGGACAATTTAGGGCTATTAATGAGGTAAAATAAAAAACCCTACATAATGATTTGATGTCAACAGGTGATTCACAAATGCCACTGAAAGCTTTAGTGCACAAACAAGAAGCCTTATGTTAACCATGCCTAGAAGCAGAATCAACTTCTCTGGGCTCTGAGGCATCTGGGATGGACCATCACACAGTGGAAACATGTAATGTGGTCAGACAAACCAGTAGTCCAAATCACTTTTTTGAAGAAAAGCATGAGGAAAAGGACCATCTACACATTCAGCAACAAGTCCAAAAGCCAGGGTCTGTCATGGTATGGGGTTTGGTAAGTGCCCTTGGCAAAGGCCATTTTCACTTCTGTGATGGCAGCATTAATGCAGAAAAGTACACTGAGATTAATAGCAACATATGCTGGCTTCAAGACTATTTTTTCCTGGGAAGTCCATGCATTTTTCATCAAAACAATGCAAAACCACAAGTTACACATTACAAATGCATGAAGAGGGTAAGGGTACAGGACTGGCCTGTCTGCAGTCCTGACCTGTTCTCAAAGAGAATGTTTATAGAATACTGAAACAAAAAATACACAACGACAACCCCATATGATTACACACCTTAAGACGTACAAAATAACACCTGAAACACTAAATCGCTTGGTATCTTGGAATGTGTTGCAGGTCTGAAATGCAGGAATGGATGTTCATTAACAAATGAAATGAAGCTGACCAGACAACACATGGAATATCTTGGATTCATACGGTCTGCAATGAAATAAAAGTAAACGTAAGAAACACTACACGTTTTTAAATGTGCAATTTCCATACTGTTGAATTTTTTTCTGATTTGGGGTTGTACAGGAATATACGGAATGTGTTGTATTAGCAAAGTGATGACACAAATCTCCAAGCAGATCTATTCACAAGAAACTACTGTTTAATTTGCCACTGAATCATTTTGGTCATTCCCCAAACACTTAAAACAGTATAAATAAAGCATATATTAATATCCTGTCTGATCTATTATTAAAATCTGTGAGCAACGGCAGATATATTGTGAGATTCTCATCTTTAGTTGAGTAAATTTCCAGTTCTGGAGCCAAATATATTCCTGCGATTTAGCAGGGTGGAGGGAGGAAGGAGCTGCTTGCAGCAAATGCTGAGGATGGCTGAGCTGTCAGAAGTGATCAAAGACTCGAATGCAAACATGCAGTTGGACTTCTACGAGAGGAAGCCTTTTATCTACTGCACAGGATGATCTATTATAATGTAGCTCACAGTAGGAAAGCTGCATCTCAAAAGAATGCGCAAAACTATAATCCACGCTTTAAGATTCAACCCCGCTTCACTGCAGAGGAAAGCGCAACCTTTGATCTACAGAGAAAGGCGACTTGCCTCGCTGTTTACACCTGCCATCAAATGGTCTCGAGGAACTGCTATGGAAAGGTGAGGATCTTTGAACAGTAGTTTCATTGTGTAGAAGATGGGATCAAGATGAAGTCACATTTAGCATATTTTACTGTCTGGAAAGTGTTGAACAGTGTTTACCTGTGTGCTGAGATTACCACCATCAATGACGGCAACTTCATTTGCGCAGCTGGCCCACACACGCTCGTCTATGTTGAGGAGTTTGAGCACAGGTGCATAACCAATCACCAATAGTTTGTTGGAGTCTGGATCCCATAAGGCTTCTGCAAACATGGCAGAGCATTCTTTATGTTAAATAACAAATAATTGTTCATTTTAATATAGTAAAGGCTTTCTCAGAAGTATGATTTTTAATTGGAGTATACCATGGCTATTGGACCTGGGGGCAGGTAAACACAAAAGTCGCCTCCTCAATCACCACTAACTGCCACTGCATAGACATTAACCACTTTCTTGCAGCCATCATAGCAGTGTCGATGATGGCCACATACTTTGTTGTGTTACAAACAAGTCACAGTCAGCCAATTCAAATCCTTAGCAGAAACCATCATCATAAATATTTGCGACTAAATTATACAATATTCCCCTTCTGACATCCGCTCCCTCTACTTCCATTTCAATTGCAAATTTGTTTTGTTATTTATGGACAGAATACGAGTTTAATTATGATTCCATTATCAACCGGACCCTCAAGACCTCATGGTCTGAGTCTGTGTCCCAGTTACTCCCATTGTGCTACATTACAAAAGCCATCTGCTATTTGCTAATTAACATATTCATGTGACTTTGTCTCCCAAATGGTACAGTGGTGCTCGAAAGTTTGTGAACCCTTTAGAATTCTCTATATTTCTGCATAAATATGACTAAAACATCATCAGATTTTCACACAAGTCCTAAAAGTAGATAAAGAGAACCCAGCTAAACAAACTCAACATTCAATTAAAATTGATATAAAAAATTCTGCTTAACCCACTATCTGAAATAATAACCGACTCTATAATGAATGGCTATCAGAACAACAAATTGTGTGCATTTAGGTGTAGCATAGCATATGCATTTCCCTGCCATAGTAAACAAAAGTTTCGTTTTATTCAGTTGTAAATTATGAGGTTCATTTTTAATGAATATTGTAGCGTTTAGCGCTAAAAGAAAGACAGTACGAGGCAGCAGAGCAGACAAACAAAAGTACACTAGGGGAAAGAGGCAAAACCCTGCCAAATCCCCAGGTAACTGGAAGGAGAAAAGTCTGCAATATTATGCCTACATCACTCAGAGTAGGTAGAGTATGAGAAATTCTCTCATAAGAAATAATGTACAAGAAAAAAATATTCATTATCTGAACATTCTTGTGTATACAATTCTTACTGACATTTCACTCAAAAAGGCAACCCCTTAATACCATTTTAGGTATCTTGTGCCCCCTCAAAGGGGATTAAAACCTGTGTATAGCATTTGTCCATATTAGAGAAAGCATCTCAGAGACCTTACCGCCACTCTTTCTGCTATAGGCTGCAACATTGCCATTAGTCAGTCCAGCAAAGAGGAAGTTGGCAGTGTGTGTTAGGCACAGAACAGGACAAGCATCAGGATTTTGGAAGGTCAGGAGGCACTGGGCAGCAGTGTCCACACTGCCATAAACTAGGATACTGTAATTAAAACATACACACATGCTTAGGTTCACATGTAGTCCAACCTGCTTAAAAGGTTTGAATGGTTTATTAAAGCCGTTACACTTCATCATTCAGCATCTATGCTCTTAATGATTAGACTCGTTTTGGACTCACTTGCCATTTTGCAGCCCCACACAGATGGTGTTTCCAATCCTGGCAGGTCCTTCAGCAGGCTGTTCCTTGTCTGCCTCACTGGTAGGTTCTGTGACATATTCAAGACTCAGTGCTGGAGAGCTCAAAGGAAAGCTCTTCAGTGAGCGTGGAGTAGGTCTGTTCAGAGAGAAGATCTCCACATGCCCATAGGAGTCATCTCCACCACTGGCCACCTGTCCAGGACAGAGGAAAAATTATACATAGTACTGTGCAAAGGTCTTAGGCCACCATTAGATTTGTTGTTTTAGCAATGGTATAATGACCATATAAAAAATATCGTAAATGATTAGTCCCAATAATTTCAAACTTGGATTCGTCACTCCATGATATTCTTTGTCCACTGATCTTCATTTCAATCTTCGTGAGCTTTAGCATATCTTAGACTTCTCGTTCTATTCCCCTTTCCAAAAAAAGTGGTTCCTCAGCTGCTGCCTTCCCAATAGACCATTCCTGATCAAGCTTCTTCATACTGTAGAAGGGTCAACTTGGCGTCCTGATGAAGCTGCCAGCTACTGCTATTACTCAAGTGTAAGGAGAGGTCACACTACATACTTGCCACTGTAGCCCATATACAGTGGGGCAAAAAAGTATTTAGTCAGCCACTGATTGTGCAAGTTCTCCTACTTAGAAAGATGAGAGAAGTCTGTAATTTTCATCGTTATTGACCAAATACTTATTTTCCACCATGATTTACAATTAACTTCTTTAAAAATCCTACAATGTGATTCCCTGAATTTTTTTTCTCATTTTGTCTCTCATAGTTGAAGTGTACTTATGATGAAAATTACAGACCTCTCTCTATATATGCTCTTGGAGTGATCTTTGTTGGTCAACCACTTCTCCATTTGTATACAATCTGTCTGACTGTGGATTGGTGGAGTCCAAACACTTTATTTATGGTTTTGTAACCTTTTCCAGCCTGATGAGCATCAACATCTCTTTTTCTGAGGTTCTCAGAAATCTCCTTTGTTGGTGCCATGCTACACTTCCACAAACATGTGTTGTGAAGAGCAGACTTTGATAGATCCCTGTTCTTTAAATAAAACAGGGTGCCCCCTCACACCTGAGTGTCATCCCATTGATTGAAGACACCTGACTCTAATTTCACCTAATCCTGGAGGTTCACATACTTTTGCCACTCACTAATATGTAATATTGCATCAGTTTCCTCAATAAATAAATGACCAAGTATAATATGTTTGTCTCATTTGTATAACTGGGTTCTCTTTATCTACTTTTAGAACTTGTGAAAATCTGATGATGTAGAATGTTTTTCATTACAAATATAAATACCCAAAACACACCTTAAAGCTTTGCAACAACTAGCTGAGGACCAAAGAAGATCAACAAGTGTTGGCTGTCACTGACTTTAACCTGACCTAAAACTAAATCAAGGAGTTTTGTGGTACTTGAAGACAGAGAAAGTCAAGAATTCAGTAACATCACAAGATGCTCTTTGACATGTAGAGAAATCATGCATGAGAGCACAATGTCATTACTGCCGTGGGGGTGGGGCATACCAAATACTAAGGAATTCCACTTTTCAGTCAAATATTATGCTGATTTTATGCTTTCTAAGGAACAACTTTTATTCAATTTGAGATACTTGGAGAGAAATAGAAGCATTTCACTAGTGGTCTCAAATGTTTGCCTCCAACTGTACGCAGAAATCAGACGATGTCATTACATTTGCATGTATACACGTATTTACAGATTAGAAAAAAGGAGATATATTGGAATATTATTTTTGCCTAATAGGCCATTATCCAGAAAGCTTCCGAAAAGGTTTGTTTCCATCAACCTTTTGAAGGAAATTCCATCATTCGGTACATGCTGGTACATGTTCTTAGCAGCTGTGCCGAACTACATCAGAGACTGTGCGGATGTGTGGCAATGAAGACATGATGGTGTGATCGAGACCTGCTCACCCAAAGATAGCCTTGAGGCAGAGAGGTACTGGCTGCAGAGAAACCAAGCAGAGCACACTGAACTGGGTTGTGAAGAGCCATCTGGAGCTGTGGAATGAGAGAGGACATCAGTACACTCAGCAAAGTCTATAATAACAGTACTGCACTGCAGAAAGTCAAAGGCAAAGGCAAATCAAACATCTAATCCTAACTCTACTATACTTACTGTGGGTTTTTAATGGTGCAGTTTTAAAATTGCTAACTCAGAAAACAGAATATGGAGAAGGACCATGAATTGCAAATCCACACATCCAACCAAGCGGTATGGCTTCAGTTCAGCAAATGATAGCAACGGAATACAAAGTCTTGTGAGATGTAAGACTTGTACAGTCAGCTTTCCAAAAATGAACACGCCTGAGCATCGTCGCATGGGAAATGCTCCTTCTGCGTGTGTCCTCCTTAGCTCAACAGGATCCTTTTTCATGTACATCTATCCTTCATGGTCAAGGCTGTTCGACCTTTTCTGTTTGCAATGAAAACATTAGTCAGATCATTGCAATTATTTAAACTGGGGCTTGATTGTCTGGTTGCTTTTCATCTTCAAAATCTGCAGCTCCTGCTCTTTGTGTTGGATGGCACAAAAAAAAACTTTTCTAATTAGATTTACTATTTTGCAAACCCAAGCTAGCACAGAAGGGCTCAGAACATTGAATTACCTGTCAATGAGACGCAGCCACCCTCCCTCTCTCTAACCTACTTTAGCTTTTTTATTTCACCACTGGCTTTCATCTTGATTGCTTTCTATGTGGTGGGGGTAGAGGTTATGCTGCAAAAGTATACACAGTAGACATTTTCTTACACAGTCTCCACCTCAGTTGGGATAAACAGGTAACGGCATTGCCCATTGAAATCACGTATATGCTTTTATTACTTCAAGAAGAAAAGGAAGCCTTTCTTCTAAACTTACATTCTCAAAACATTGTGAGTTTTCTTCCTAAGCATTTTATTGTGCAATCATTTCATCAAATGAAATCCTTCTTGATTCTCTCTGTCAAGAATGGACTCCATAAGGTCTGCCCTTCACATTGTTCCTGTGTCTACAATCCCCACGGTGAAGCTTGTCATTTATTCCTATTGTTGTGGACTTGGATTTTCTTTCTTATTTTCTCCAGCCTTCTCCTTTGTTTGTATTCAATTTAATCGCTTTGCTTGTAGTGTGCTTTAATTCTCCATGCTGAGCTGCCAGGCCTGGGTGTCAAAATTTGAGTGAGTTTGACCAAGGTGAAATAAGCTGCAAATTACAGGCTGCTACACACAAAAGACTGACAGGGCATACCAATTCTACCTCATTGTGAATGCCTGTCACTGCGAGAGGACTAACGGTGCTTTATTGTCTGTCCAAATAGCACTTATATGCACAATTTTGGCTAAATTCTTACACCGATCAGCAAAAACATTAAAACCACTGACAAGTGAAGTGAAAGAACACTGACATTGTGACACTCTGGGCAACGTTCTGCTGGAAAACCTCGAGTCCTGGCATTCATGTAGATGTTACATTGACATGCATGATCTACCTAAACACTGTTCCACTGTAAGTACACCCCTTCATGATAACAGTATACCCTAATGGCAGTGACTTCTTTCAACAGGATAATGTGCCCTGCCACACTGCAAAAATTGTTCAGGAATGGTTAAAGAAACACAAAGAGTTTAAGGTTGATTTGGCCTGCATATTCCCCAGAACTCAAACTCATCGACCATCTGTGGGATTTGCTGGACAAACAAGTCTGATCTATGGAGGCCCTACTGAGCAACTTGCAGGACATAAAGGATCTGCTGCTACAGTTATGGTCAGATAGCACAGGACACCTTCAGAGGTCTTGTGGGCTCCATGCCTCATCAGAGCCTTGGTGGCATGCAGGAGATCTACACAATATTAGGTAGGTGGGTTTAATGTTATGACTGATCAGTACATGTTTCACTTTAGTGACTGAAATCACCAAGGTATTGCACACTTTATATAGTTTAAAATAATTTATTCTAAATATATACCATCACAGGTGTACCATAAATAATTTGTCTGTGAAGATTTTTGTACTGCCCCTTTATGCACTCCTAAACCCTGTCTTATTGATGTTTTCTACTGGACATCAAGACCACTTGAGACTTGATGGAGAACTTTTCAGAGCCTTAAGGACTGGTACGAGAATGTAAGATCTTTGGAGTATCTGAAATGTCAGCATCTAAAATGTTAAAAAGAGACATTAATAGAAACCAGGGTGCTCAGATGGCGCAGTGTAATTAACTTGAACATGGGTCCCTGTGGTGCCTTCGCTCAGGGTCCAGCACCACATGAACACACTACTGACTGTGTCTGAGGGAGAAAAGGCCGACAACAGTGACCTCTACCAAGTCCTGCTGTGGATGGGCGTTCCATCAAAGAAAAGTCTGTACCCTGTGTTCTCCATAGATAGGCACCAGAGCCCCTACAACCGTAACCAGGAAAAGTGGGGTTTAAACTAAAATAAGTCAGTCAAAAACAACATAATGGAAACCACTTACTATCTATATTTTCGATTAAAAGTAATTTATTTCAGAAAGAACTAACACTCTCTTAATCAAGCTGCCATTAAAGTGATTTGAAAAGTAGACATTACTAGTTCTGTAAATGATTACTACTGCATAAAATTCCTCATTTCACATTCAAATGTATGCAGTATGTATGCAGTATGTAATGTACTGTGCAAAAGTCTTAGGCCACCATTAGATTAGACCATGTTTTAGCAATGGTATAATGACCACATATAATTATTTCTCAGCCTCTTTATCAGAATACAACCACAAAATACAGGAAATTTGTATGCAGTAATAAAAAATGGAATCAAATCAGAAAACAACAGCTTGTATAGGCGACAGTGGCAAGTATTTAATGTGACTTCCCCTTACACTTGAGCATTAGCTGCATGTTTGACTCCATGACTTTAGTTTCGCTCTTAGATTTATCATCTACGCCGCCCAAGAAGGTTGGTTCCCTTTTTGAGTCTTGGTCCTCCCAAGGTTTCTTCCTATAACACTTAGGGAGTTTTTCCTTGCCACTGTCGCCCTAAGCTTGCTCAGTTTGGGATTGGACGTAGTTATTAGGAGATAATCTAAACTTGTAAAGTTGCTTTTACAAGTTTGGTTACAAGTTTACAATGCTCCATTGTAAAAAGCGCTATATAAATAGATCTGACTTGACTTGACTTGTGGCAGCCTCACTGGGATGCCGTGCTGAGACCCTTCTACAGTCAGAAATGGTCTTTTTGGAAGGGGATCAAAAGGAAACCACTTTTTTCAGCAGGGGAACAGTATGAAAAAGCTAAGATATGCTTACTATGGAGTGAAATTTTGGGTCCAATCATCGACAATATGTTATATATGGTTATAATACCATTGCTAAAACAACAAATCTAATGGTGGCCTAAGACTTGTACAGCACTTCACAGAAGCTATGCAACTTAAAACTTAACTACACAGTTGAGGGATATGCGTCTTGCTCACAGTTCCAACAGTGGCAGCTTTGTAGAGGGAACTCACAACATTCTGTTTAGTAGTCCACAGCGTTAAGCACTGAGCCAACCCCTTCTCCTTAGTCATTAATCATGATTTTTAATGTTCAACTGCAGAGAGCATCCCGCTCCCACAATTACTGAATGACTAAAAATTGAGAACTCTTCCATTGGGAAGTAAATTAAAGAAAGCCATGAGTTCTGTGCTGCATCTGACCTTCAGATCTTGTGCTTTTGGAGAGAATACAGGAACACAGCATGCCAACAGAGGGCACCAGAAAGGAGGCTTAGTCTTCTCATCATCCTCTGCACATACCCAGCCAGGCAAGTTTTCCTCTCCTATACAAACAACAAGAGGCTTATCCAGCTGTACATTCAGCTGCATATTCACCAGGGCTTTAAATTATAGAAAGGAGTGAAGACATAGGAAGAATTGAGAGAGAGTTTTTGACAGCAATTTCTCTCTGATGTCCGTACTTACTTTGAGCAATTTTAGCAAGATGTAAACGATTCACCCAAGAGATTTTACTGATTGGACTGGGGGTGCTGAAAACCACTGTGAAACTGACTGGACGCCCGGACCTGTCATGTGCAAAAACAGCAAAAGAATAACGCACACACATACACACAAAACCATAAGAGATTCAGCATAACAAGCTGTCAAGTAAAGGGTCAGATTAACTGGAACGCTGTGAGCTCCATTAGATATCCCACCAATAGGAGAATCTTATGTACACGCCTGTCTGCTCTTCAGGCTCTGATTTACTAACATCTAAAACAAACAGCATTCATTTACTTAAGCAGTTAAACAGATTGTGAAATTTGGTAGTGGGTTTGAAACAGCACACAAATACAACCCCCTCATTTTTTAAAATGGTGTTCTATTGTGCGCTCAAGTGGCACAGCAGCAATTTGCTAGGCATGAATTGGCCATAAACGAAGCAGGGGAGGACAGATTGTGGGGCGGGAGGCTTGGGTGGGGTGGGGTTGTTCATTCCCCGGTGCTGCAACAGAACTGGCGTCCTGTCCAGGGTGCACTTCCACCTGTCTTCAATGAATTCTGAGATCCTGACCAGAGTAAATGGGGTTAAAAAAAACAAAAAAACCCAAAAAACAATATTAAAATGTTCGACATTTGTTTAAATCATTATATAAATACTTATTGGACTTGGACATGTCACTGCTGTGTTCCTATGTCTGGTAGCTGCAGAAATTTACATTTACATTTACAGCATTTAGCAGATGCCCTTATCCAGAGCGACTTACAATTGATATAATCTTACAATCCAAGCAATTGTGGGTTAGGGCCTTGCTCAAGGACCCAACAGTGGCAGCTTGGCAGAGGTGGGATTTGAACCCTGGACCTTCTGGTCCATAGTCCAGTACCTTACCCAGTAGGCTACCACAGAAATAAAACAAGTAATATAAATCCTGTCAGCACTGAAATGTTCAATCATGCACCATGGGAAAAACACTTTACTATTGACATACATGTATGGCGTGCTGCTCAAGCCAAACCCAAAACAGGTAGTGGTTGAGTAAAATACTTAAATACAGGTATATGGTATTTAACATCCATCAGTGGCCATTCGTTTTAACAATGTCTTAACATTTTAATGAATCAAGATAGGAAATAAAAATCTTATGCGTAGCGGCCATAAACAGAACCTCAAAGACAATGTACAGCACTGGCAGACATATGATGTCACAATACATAGTACTGTACTAAATACTAATTACCATATTTTACTTAATAATTACTACAGATTATTACAGATTCCTGTTGTAATTGCTTATTTTAGTTGTCCGTAATAATGTACCAATGCTTTTTTTTACTTCTGTCAAACAAAGGTATCAGTAGTTTCAAGCACTCATCAATCAGTCGTGTTTTAGCGGTATCTCTGATGCAATTTATGAATCGCTTGCAAACAGTTTTCTAGTGAAAATACCATTTGTATTTACATTAAAGTAGCCTGATAAGACTGTGTGGCTATGGTAATGTCTGGTCAATGTCCATTTCGGTGAAGGTCCTGTTTCACAGAACATAATGTGGTCATTAAATGGACTGTGGTAGCCTAGCGGTTAAGGTACTGGACTCTGGACCAGAACGTCCAGGGTTCAAATCCCACCTCTGCCAAGCTGCCACTGTTGGGTCCTTGAGCAAGACCCTTAATCCACAGCTGCTTGAATTGTAAGACTGTAAGACTGTACGTCTGTTAAATGACGTAAATGTAAATGTAAACGGTGAATACCTGTAGTTAAATATATGCCTGTCAGAGGAAGGATGCTTCTTCTTGTGGAGATTCTTAATAATGTAATAGTGTAGTCTAAATATGTATTATTGGTTTGCAACTACAATTTATCAAGCAGACATAAACATTAAAATTCCAAAAGTTCAAAGCAATTTGTATGTTTTAGTATAAAGGCATTTCATTGTGGTTTGTGAATTGCTATTATGCCAGCCCTTCTAGTTAATATAAGGTCATATTAAACAATAGTTTGCAGTAATGTCTCTTATAACATGCATTACTCATACCGTATTTTTCGGACTATAAGGCGCACTTAAAATCCTTTAAATTTTCTCAAAAATCGACAGTGCGCCTTAAAATGCGGTGCGTTCTAATGTATGAATTAATTCTGGTTGTGCTTTCTGACCTAGAACCGATTGTAGATGGTACACGGCGCTCATAAATCTGTCAAAATGTTTTAGCACGGTCTTTGGTAGGTTACGAAGCTTACGGCAACCGTAGTGCGCAGCATCGCGGAGTAATACGGTATGTGCTTCAGCATTACGGTGTGTGCATTCATTCATTTATTTTCGAAGCGGATTTCAAACTCAGCGCTATCAGTCACGCAGTACAACATGGACATAGAGCAGCTGCGAGAGAATTCAACATTAAAGAATCAATGATGCGAAAGTGGAGAAAGCAAGAAGACGCCCTGTGCCAGGTAAAGACCAAACTGAGCTTCCGACGGAACTTAAGAGTTCTGTTTCATTTCATGCGTCTTATAACCCGGTGCGCTTTATGTATGAACATAGATCCGTTAGCAGTCGATCATTGGTATTGCGTCTTATAATCCGGTGCACTTTATAGCCCGAAAAATACGGTAATCATTTTAAGCACCTGTGGTAACATTACTGTACAGACATTACATTCAGCCAAGTACGTAGGGACCCTTTTTACTTGTGACCTCTGTTATTTAAGCCACAGCTAACAGGTTCAAAATATGAAGCACACAGGCCTGGAATGTCCTTACACATACAGTGAGAGAGGAACAGATTGTACTGAACACCTCAGTGGCTCTGAATATGATATGTTCACAGGTCTCCACCTGCCCTGCCCTCCTAAACCAATGTCCATAAAGAAACAACTTTGATGTAGAACTTGGCTGGCTCGCACAGAGCCCTGGTCCTAATTCCATCAGACACCTTTGAGAAACATTGGAAATCCAACAGAGTGTCAGGGCTTATTATCCAATGTCAGTGCCTAATCTCAAAGCCCTGTTCCAAAACATAGTGGAAAGCCTTCTCAGAAGAGTGAAGGCTTTTGTAGTAGCAAAGGGGAATAAACATAGAAATAAATATGCATTTGGACATAAACTCTCGAAAACGGGCCCTACCTATTAGTATTCAAACGCAGAACATAAACAAAAACAGGCACTTCAGCAAGTGCAAATGGATTTGAAATTCCAGTTAGGGCAGAATCTCCATTATACTGTGTGTATTACATTTACATTTATGTCCTTTAGCAGACACTCTTAACCAGAACACCACAGTAAACAGCTTAAATGTTCAAAAATCTTCAGTTTCCAAACATCACTGAATTAATTCTGGTCTCCTTTCTTGTTTCCTCCCTTCTTCCTTTTAATTAATCTAGGCATGTATATAGCCATCCTATATTTTGCAGCCTAATTGTACAACCACTGAGTTACTGCATAATCCTAAGGGAAAACACTAAGAACTAACATGTCCGTCATACAGCAGATGCAATTTTCCATAGACATGGTTAGTAAATCTGTTTTGCACATTTTCTCATCAGGTTATCAAGTTTGCACCTGCAAGGTCTTAGTAAATCAAGGTCACACAGAGATATGTGAACAGCACAAAAACATTAATCTGCAGCTTCATTTTGGTGGTTCATACGCATTTGTTCTAAAACCTCTTCCCACCAAAGTACTGTTAAGCTAATTTCAACCCAGTTGGCTGACTGAAGGAAGAACTTAAAAAGCAATTCCTCCTGAACAAATCCACCAAGACCTTTAAAATGATGGTAAACCGTTTAACAAGATAAATGGGTTTCCTGCAGCAAGTCTGTCCATGTTGAAAGCCAATTTGCTATCAACATCTCTTCACTACTCACTTGTCAGGCTTGCCTGGCACCATGAGCCGGAGACGGCACTTGTTGGCACATTGAATCTCATCCTCCTTGATTCGGATGAGCCTCTGCAGAGCCAGGCACCAGTCCTGGCCCACTGTGGTGTTAAGATTCTGTGAGCGCACACAAACACACACAAACAGACAAAGTGGAAGAGACAGCAATCAGAGAAATACACTCTTGGTACCACATCATGTAGTTACACTGTGAATACAAAGTGGTAGTTACATAACCAAGGAGTATTATACCATGCTTTGATACGCGATGTGAAGTTATACCTGATACGACCCCTGTAGAGTGCCCACTAGGAGTGTGACCTCTTCCACAACTGCAAGGTCATGCCGCAGCTCCTGCAGCTCCTGGTACAATTTGGGTGGCCCCAGAAACAGCTTGCCTAATACAAAAACGATCCACTTCAAAAACACATAAAGCTGCAGTGCATGTTTCCATCCTATTATAGCACTGGTCAGTGTCGTCAGCATTACTAATATTACTCTAGAAAATGCATTTGTTTCATTGAGGAACGCTGAACTGCAGTAATAAAGCAATACCCAGAAAAAGCAAGGACTGCTGTGGTCTATTAGCAAAATAGATTTACTGAGTTCTGGTATCTGGGTCAACTACAATCAGAATCGCCACTGGGGAAAAATGTGTTTGGTGTTTCTTTGTTCATTCAGCTTTTTCTAATATTACCAAGCATGAATCTAATTTATTGCCAAGTATGAACAGCTAAACATCAGAGCCTTGATTTCCCACACTAAGCCTAGACAATAAGCTTTGTCAGAAGGGTAAGCAACACGTACAGACATATAATTATGCCCAAGTGTATTATTTAATCATCTGGCAGATACACTTATTCAAGTAAAAGTGTAAACACTTAAGGTTCTTAAAAGTGCAAGAACAAAACAAATGAAGAATTATACATTCTACAGTGGGTTCTTCCTTTAATTTTGGGCTGCTGTGCACTAATTAAATACCTTGTTCTTCTGAATGTCAGGTGGAGATACAGAGGCTGCTCACTGTATTATGTAATCATTGATCATTGTTCATCACTGTCTACTCACAACTTGGTGTTTGGTTCAAAAAACCCATTCTGACCTGAGTTGGCAGAGCTGAAGCGCTTGGTGCCACTTGGCTGGCATACATTGTCATTGTTCTTTGGGGTCTCCTGTCCCACCTCCACCACCTGAACCTGCTGCAGAGGGGCCGTCCACTTCACCATGTACTTCGGGGCAGTAGGGACCAGGCTGCTGATATCTGAAAGCCCCCTTATTGAAGACAAAGTTACAGATTAAATGTGACTTATTAAAGCCCAAATTGTTGATTGTTATCATACATAATCAATGGAATCTAGTAATAATAATTGGCAATTAAAAAACCCATAACGATCCACCACTATCCAATATCATCCGCTGCACCACCATTCCATCTTGACTGGGAGTAACGATTAAAATATGATACTGTAGCAATTTATAATAAGAAATTAAAATAATTGCAAGTAAATGAAAATAAGTGAGAATAAATATAACTAAGTAATTTACGTTTAAATGTTATCACCTCTGTAAATCTTCATTACCTACAATAACTGCAATTAGGTGATTATGTAACAATTGAAATACCCTAAATGCTACTATAAACTTGCTGCCATACACACCAGTGAAATGGCACAAAAACATGATGTGAAGTGCCTGGAGTTTCCTGTGACACTGATTGGAACCGTATTCTATAGTCAGATTTATTTATTTATTTATTTATATAGCGCTTTTTACAATGGAGCATTGTCTCAAAGCAACTTTACAAGTTTAGATTATCTCCTAATAACTACGTCAAATCCCAAATTGAGCGAGCCTAGGGCGACAGTGGCAAGGCAAAACTCCCTAGTTCTAGGCATGTATAGTCAGACGAAACAAAAAAAATCTTGACATTTTGGAACAAACAACTCAAGATGGGTTTGGCATAAAAGAAGGGGCAACTACAATGAAAAAGATCCTGATGCCCCACTGTTAAGTATACGGAGGTCTGTGATGTTGTTGGATGTTTTCCCTTCCAAAGGCACTGGGAACCTAATCAACGGGTCTAAATGGTGAAATGGTAAACGATCATGAAATATTAAATCAGATCCCACTGCTCTGCCAAGACACTAAAAGTGATCATCACTGATTTTCAAGGGCAGGACAGTGATCTAAACATATTGCTCAGGGGGGTATTCCACAAAGCAAGTAATAATCATCCAGGCTTTCTGTGGCAAGTATGGTTATTTTGTTCATAACGGTTCCACAAAAAGATGCAAATTGAAGCCCCATTTAGTTAATATAGAACATTATGTGTTGGGAACAAAATCTGCTCCGTGCTAGGCATTAAACTAAAGATCGCTTTTCAATTCTGTTAGCCACAAACCATGTGACGTCATATTAGCTGTAGGCTTGAAACAGGCCCAGGGAAAAACGTTCCGCTGTAGTACCACCAATAAATAGGCTGTGGAGGATGCCCATTTAAACTTTGAATAACATTACTTGTGACTTGAGTACCTTAATTATGCTTTGGAAGATCGTCGTTTACATTTATTAATACTTACTTGTTCACATTTCCAAAAACAAGCAAACAAAAAAGTACGATTTTACAATTTTGATTTAGATATTCAAACTACACATTAACTGTCAATCAGTGCATATTTTCCTTTCTTGTTTTTACTGAAACAAATGCAGATCATTGCAAAATAAAATTGATAGATATGCTGACACATTTTTTGAACCATGACTGCCTTTAGACAATACATATCACACAAAAATACAATTTTCCTATATGTTCCTAGTACATTTTTCCTATAACTATTTCAGAATGCCAATGAATGATATAAATCATAAATTATAATACACTTATGCATTTAATCTCTTTGCAATTTTATGCCAGGCTGCCTCTCTGGGTTTATTAATGCTAGAGGTGTTTCCCTTCCTCATAATAACTTCTTTATATTCCTTAAAGCCCTACGAGTAATTCCTGTTCAGCAGGAGAAAAAATTGCTGCTCGTTGCTTTGCCTATTCAGACATTTCTTGTGCCTTTCTGACACTGATTGCAGACGCTGTTTAAACACAGTGTGCATGTGTGTTTAAGCACCGGCTTGAATTAGTGGGGATAGATTGCACCCGGAATTAGTCTGGAGTGAAATGTTTGGCTAATTTAAGCGAGGCTTACTCCAATAAGTGTGTTGTTTCATAAGTTAAGCATAAGTTAAGTGGAATACCCCCAGATCAACACAAAAATGGTTTACTGAATACAAAATCAAACTTCTGCAATAACTACCTCAGACCACTGATCTAAAACCCCAAAGACATTCTCTGAAGTGAGCTAAAGAGGAGAGTAAACAAGAAAAGACCTAGGACCCTGGATGATCTGGAGAGACTCTGTAAAAAGGAATGGTCTTAAATTAAGTTAGTGGTGCTTGAAAGTTTGTGAACACTTTAGAATTTTCTAGATTTCTGCATAAATATGACTTAAAACATCATCAGATTTCCTAACAGTAGAAAAAAGAGAACCCAGTTAAACAAATAAGACAAAAATAATATACTTGGTCATTTATTTATTGAGGAAAATGATCCAGTATTACATATTAGTGAGTGGCAAAGTATGTGAACCTGCTTTCAGTATCTGGTGTGACCCCCCTGTGCAGCAATAACTGCAACTAAACATTTCCTGTAACTGTTGATCAGTCCTGCACACAGGCTTGGAGGAATTTTATCCCATTCCTCCATACAGAACAGCTTCAGCTCTGGGATGTTGGTGGGTTTCATCACATTAACTGCTCACTTCGGGTCCTTCCACAACATTTCGATCGGTTTAAAGTCAAGACTTTGACTTGGCCATTCCAAAACATTAACTTTATTCTTCTTTAATCATTATTTGTTAGAACAACTTGTGTGCTTAGGGTCGTTGTCTTGCTGCATGACCCACCTTCTCTTGAGATTCAGTTCATGGACAGATGTCCTGACATTTTCCTTTTGAATTCTCTGATGTCATTCAGAATTCATTGTTCCATCAATGATGGCAAGTCGTCCTGGCCCAGATGCAGCAAAACAGGCCTAAACCCTGATACTACCACCACCATGTTCCACAGATGTTTTCCTTTCTCCAAATGTAACGCTTTTCTTTAAACCAGTGTTGTTCAGTGTTCTTCTGATGGTGGACTCATGAACATTAACATTAGCCAATGTGAGAGAGGCCTTCAGGTGCTTAGAAAAGTTACCCTGGGGTCCTTTGTGACCTCGGCAACTATTACACGCCTTGTTCTTGGAGTGATCTTTGTTGGTTGACCACTCCTGGGGAGGGTAACAATGGTCTTAAATTTTCTCCATTTGTACACAATCTGTCTGACGTGGATTGGTGGAGTCCAAAACTCTTTACAGATGTTTTGAACCCTCTACAGCCCTGATAGCTCAACAACTCTTTTCTGAGGTCCTCAGGAAACTCCCATTTGTTTGTTGCCATTGATACACTTCCACAACCGTGTGCTGTGAAGAGCAGAATTTGATAGATCCCTGTTCTTAAATAAAAAGGGTGCCCACTTCACAACCTGCTTGTTCATCCCATGATGGAAACACCTGACTCTAATTTAAATTCAAATTAACGGCTAATCCTAGAGGTTCACATACTTTTCCACTCACTGATAGTAATATTGGATCATTTTGATAAATAAATAAATGAACAAGTATAATATCTTTGTCTCAGTTAACTGGGTTCTCTTTATCGACTTTAGGACTTGTGTGAAAACTGATGAGGTTTAGGTCATATTGATGAAGAAATACAGAAAATTCTTAAATGGTTTACAAAACTTTAAAGCACCACGTATAAGATGTTATAAGACAAAAAAGCGAAAAGCGGAAAGAGAAAAGTGCTGTTTTATTAGCAAGGGGATGAAGTATTAACTGCAGGGCTGTCAATAATGTGGCACATGTCATTTCGCTAAAAAATAATGCTTTATTGAGGGATTTTTGTCTAGACAAAATTTATTTCAATGAACAGTTATTTTTTTTTGTGAGAGATGAAGCTAATCACCAGAAGGTGAATTTTCTTACAACCTCTTTAGTCATCTTTAAGAGGGGTGCCAATACATTGTGGGAGGGGACTGTACTCTACGTGGTACCTCAGGTGAGTAAGAGCAATGTTTTCCATAAAGGAATAATCTAAATTGAATTAATCATTCCAGACCCCCAGAAAATCCACAATGTATGAGGCAGTGGCCATAAGTGTTGCAATGAGAAATCATCAGATGGCAATGGTAGAGATTATCCAATTTCACCGATTGGTAATCAAAGCCAGCTAGCAGTCGTGAAGGCAGAACAATACGGTTCTCTTCGACTCTCAGGCTCTGTGTTCAACTAAAAAGGCCCAGGTTTCACAATGAGTAAATTGATTTAATTGAGATAGATTTTCAATTATATTTTAACTAAATTACTTTTTGTGAAATTTGTGTTTGGTGGTGTGCTTGTGATTTTTTCTAATGTTGAAATATGTTCATGGACTCAAAAAGGTTGGGAAAACACTGCTCTAAGCGAGCGGCATGTAGTTACATGCAAGAACAATTCCATTCCTTCCACTAGAGGGCAGTAAGATTATCAGCTTTGTGTTCAACTCAAACAGGGTCCAGATTTCACACTGAGTAAATTGATTAAATGGAGACGGGATTTTCATTATATTTCAATACAATACTTTTGTGGCATTTGTTTTTGTGCCTTTGATTATTCTAATGTGAAATATTTGCCGTGGCTCAAAAGGTTGGGAAAGGATTATATGCATTAATGGAAGCTTGTACGTACAGGTGCTCCCTGATTGGGAACTGGGTTATGTTTCCCGACAAATTCATCAAAGTTAAAGTATTCCCCCCACTTGAACCAATTAGTTAACGAGTATTGAGTATAAGCAGTCTGTACTGTATAAAAGCAGAAAACGAAAAAGAATTACAATAAGTAATGATAGTAGGTTATTGTTTAAAACACTTACATTAACCTACAGTTGGCCAAAATTAAATAACACCAAGCTTATTTTATAATAAAGTTTTGAAAAACCCCCAATACCCTCATGTGAATTTAGGTGAGTAATGGATTGAAATGGAAAAGTAAGCACAACACTTGTCTATTGGTGAACTAAGGGTGCTAGCAAGCTGACAAGCTAAACTGAGGCCTGTGTCTGGAGGCATTCGATTTCCTGTTTTGCTTTTGGTTGACTTTTAAAAACTAACTTTTTTAGGACCCATGGAGACTTATTATTAAGGAATCCAGTACTGGAGATGTATAAAAATAAGAAAAAACACGCTAAAAAATAGCAGAGATCTTCTCTGGAGGGCTCATTGTGAACTCGAATAAACTGTGTAACGAATTATTCATGAGAATCATGGAACATCCAGAGCTTGAAGCTGTTCTGTACGCGAGGAATGGCTAACAAGTCAATACAAGCCGGGGGGAAGGAAAGAGAACAGTTAAAGGAACAGGTTAGTGCGTTATGGCGGCACAGGGGCGGTACACCAGATTACTGAAAGCCAAAGGTTACAAAGACTTTTGCCACTCACTAATATGTAATATCGGATCATTTTTTCCTCGATAAATAAATGACCAAGTATAATATTTTTGTCTCATTTGTTTAACTGGGTTCTCTTTTTAGGACTTGTTTGAAAATCTGATGATGTTTTAGGTCATATTTATGCAGAAATATAAAAATTCTACAGGGTTCACAAACTTTCAAGTGTATTGTTTACATCATCTGTACTGTAATATAATTTCCTTACAAATCGGACTTCAAAATAACAAACCTTTTATGTATAATCCCACCTACAGTGGACCTACAATGATAAAGGTGTTAGCTTATAGTTAGCTATACAGACAAGCCTCTGTAGAAATATTATTCATAAAACAGCAACATTGTATTGATATGAAGAGTCATTTCTGTCCTATGAGTCACGCTTTCGAAGTACTGTAGGGGTAGTCGCTAGTCATCCTTCAGCAGTAGGCTAATGGTTTCTTTAGCTAGCAAGCAACTTTACAAACACAGATAAGTAAAATGAGTGCTAGCAGGTTTATTACAGTAATGCTTGTGCCTCTAATAGCACTGCTCCCTTCATCATATATAAAACAGTATCTCAGAAACAAAGCAATCAGGTTCAAAAGCTAAAGCAAGCAAGTATGTGAGCAATGCTGCTTGTGTAGCAGTTGTGTGTGCATGTCTGTATAGTCACGTGGCAAATAACACAGCATCTTAAGAATGAACGTTTCTGATTTAGATTCCTACTAAATATAATACTGTACGGTAGATCACTCATTCCACAACTTAACCTTTGATTCTCTGTCATGCATGATCAAATTTGTCAGGTTTTATAGTAAAATGCTATAAATTTACACTAATCAGATTTTTTTGTCAATCAGTTGAATTAATTTACTCTTAGGTTCATAAACTTGTTACCTTGCTTCATCAATGATGTTATCAATGCCTCTTTCAATGTATCTAGACCATTAAATGAAAGAAAAACCTACTCAAACCATGCTACTGTCACAGCATTTCAACTTCTCTCTAAATGTGAACATCTGCAAGTTATTCAGTGATCATCTGAAAGCAGTCTGAAGGTATCTTACTTGAGATTGATGTTTGCACAGACGAGCATGTCGTTGAGGAGGAAGACCTTACGTTCCTTGGACTTGAGAACCTGTCCTTTCTCCCCATACACAGTCTCAATTAGTGTTTCACACAGAATCAGTTGCTTCTGATCTGAGTTCAGCTGCTGTGAACACAAAGCCGATCAGACTATATCAGTATCTGTGTAGGCCAAATGTCTGAAAGTACTAGTGAAATTGCTTCTAATTTTGCATTTTTTCTGTAATCTATTACAATGCTTTTAATTACAAATCATATAACCGGCATAATTTCAGTGAATCTTTAGAAAACATCTTAAATTTATTTACAAATCTTAAATAAATTTCAAAAACTATTAGTATCTGGTATGTTCCACCTTCTGGCATAATGATATTGTGCATTGTACATGAGATGGCATTGCTCAAGAATCCAACAGTGGCAGCTTGGCAGAGGTGGGATTTGAACCCTGCACCTCCTGATCCATAGTAGGAACTACTAGAGAATAGGTATTGAGCAACCTTGGCAACCTATGCAATATTTAATTCAGTTCTCTGTAGACCTTGCGTTAACATCTTTTCATTTCCAAAAGATCATCACTCATGACAGCTCACAGTGGGAATCACGTTAATGAAGTGCAGTTTCAAGTCCCAGTCAATAGTCTACATATAATAAATGCATAATGCTTAGAAAAAATCACCCAAAATAATAAATTAATATTACAGAATTCATTTATTGTGAGCCCAGTTTCTATCATGCATGCTACTCTGTGAAGACTAATCAAAAATTGTCTCACCTTGATAAACAATAACAGTTAAAAGAAGAGATGCAGAAAAACCATCTAATATTTTTAATTTCATTAATTCATTAAATCAGTCTTTAAATCATTTAATTAATCATTCATTCATTCGTTCGTTGTGCCTGCTAACTACAGTGGCAAAGCCTTGGCAATTTTGCTAAGTCATTCTTTGAAATGTGCCTTGCAGAGAAATGAGAGAGTGTTTATGTATCTGACCTTGCTGAGGGCACGGTCGCTGTTGCTGCGTGCCAACTGTTGGATCTCAGAGAGCTGCTCTGCTAGACGCTTCTGCTCATTCAGCTTCTCTGCTAATGTCTCCAGCTCAGTCAGAGCCAGCTGCAGTGGCAGTCTGTCGCAGTGCCCCGACGGAGTGTTCTTCAACATGTCCTGGACCAACACATATGCACAGCTCTACTCAGACATCTCGAAATGATGATGATAAAGACCAGCCATGAGGCCATCACATATAAAATGCTCAGTTCAAGCTAATTTCCATTCAGGTCATCAGATACTTTGCAAACATAAATGGGAATATAAAGTTTAAGTTGGGTGGCCACTTTCTCCATGTCTGTGGCACCTTCTAGCTACTCATTCAGTTATGCTATCACAGCTAGAGCTGCTGAGGTCAAAACATACTTAGTAATCACCATTTAGATCATTTATACAGACTTTCCCACCGGTTCTATCTGTCCTCTCTCCCTCTCTCTGTTGAGCTGTATGTGATCTTCAGCAGCACTGTCAGGATGATGTGTGCTAGAAAGTCACATCATCCTGCATTGCTCTCCTCTGACATTTTTCGGCTTTCCTCAGCATGCAGTTCAATTACAGCCTTCTGTGCCAAGCCCTCTTTCCTGTGCACTTCTTTATCTGGCCTTTTCACACTCGCAGTGTTTCCAAGTTTTTGGTTCTCTAATAATGTGGTTAGTGGTTTCTTGTTTCTGTGTCTAGTTAGCATTCCTGCTTGACTGAGCATTGACAAGTCTTGTCATCGATATTACTTGGTTGTCTCGACATCGTCTGTTTATCCTGATACTGTCCGGCTTCATAAGCTTTGTCTGGTAGTGTTACTATTGATTATATTAGCACTATTGATTTGGAATAGAACCACCTGTGCATGTTAGCACTGTTTGTATTAGCATTAGTCATCAGCATTAGCACTGTCTGTGATCAATTGTATTGTCTGGTCTTGTTAACAGTATTTGTTATAGCGTATTCCTGTCCTTTAACCACTGTCTGTTTGTATTAGCACATCTGTTATGCAGCATTTAGCATTGTGTCTGTCTGTGTCTCATTATGTGAAATACGTACATTTGCACCTACGTCTTTCTCCCTGACCCTGCTGTATGCACAGAACTGTGCAAAAGTCTTAGGTCAGCCTTAGATTAGATATACTAATCTAATCATAGCCAACAATGTAATCCTTGTTGTAGCAATGGTATAATGATTACATATATATATATATATATATATATATATACACATATATGTGTATATGTGTATATAATAATAATATTAATTATATATATATATATATGTATGTACATATATAATTAATATTATTATTATTATTAATATTATATATAGTCTAATTTTTATTAGAATACAACCTGAAAATACATTAAATTCGTTTGCAGTGTTGAAAAAAGGAAATAAATCTGAAAAAAAAAAAGCTTCTACAGGCTAATGCAGTAAGCGTTTATTGTGACCTC
The DNA here is from genome assembly GCA_025084515.1 of Ancistrus triradiatus. Taxonomy (NCBI): domain Eukaryota; kingdom Metazoa; phylum Chordata; class Actinopteri; order Siluriformes; family Loricariidae; genus Ancistrus; species Ancistrus triradiatus. The sequence continues at coordinate 57,329 of JAJAGP010002649.1, read as the reverse complement.
CCCTTATGTTTGAGCAGTAGCAGCATCTGGCAGCTTCATCAGGATGCCAAGTTGACCCTTCTGCAGTCCAAAGGAGTCAGGAATGGTCTTTTTTGGAAGGGTAGCAGCCAATAAACCACTTTTTCAGATGGGGAACAGGGTAAAAAGGCTAAGATATGCTAAAGCTCACAAAGATCAGAGTTTTGGGGTTCAGTTACCGACAATATATTATATTTGGTTATTGCACCATTGCTAAAACAGCAACTCAATTGGTGGCCTAAGACTTTTGCACAGTACTGTAGATCATGACCGACGTCACACTGGTGAAGTCCCTTCACTGCTGTTGTTCCCACTCTGTGAGGTCCACCTGATTGGACTGGAAGATCCTGATATACCACCCTTCTTCATTTGGTGCCACCTGCACTACACGCTCATCGCTTCAAAATATTTCTCTCTCAATTGGAATTACAATTAAATCTCTTAAGACTATTATTCACAAAGTTGTACAGAACGTTTGAGAAAAAGTAAAGGTGGGGTGCAGGCAGAGGTACACCCTGGACAGGGCACCAGTCCATCAGAGAGTTCTATAAACAAACCACTCGACTTTCACGTTGCAAACGCCATCTGTGATGTGAACCCAGGCTCTCAGCAACTGTTTCCAGCAGTGTACCACTGGTGTTGCAGTGTGTTAAATGTGTAAAGCCCTTTAAATATTTGCTGCCAATAAGGAAGTGTCACATTTAGTCCACTAACACAAAAACATGAGGGTAAATATACTAAAGAATTATGGTGGCTTATCATGTAACACCGTTCAAACAGTCATGGCTGTGCAAGATCATCAGATAATTTCCTGCTTTTGTTAATGAGGAAGTAAGAAGATTATGAAGTGCAGTAAAAAAATCACCCACCTAACCAGTTTGGTAGATAGCATGCTTAAGCATGTTGTCATGTACATTGCAGGCTTCAAGGCTGTGTTTCATAAAAGTGATGTATCAAATGATTTCTCTATCTATTCCACATTTTCTGTGCAGTCTAAGGCCATTCTGGGACTATGTACATTATTCACTGCTAACTGTGTTTAATAATGTTTACACTAAGAGAGGAATGAGGGAAGTATTTGGGTGTGTGTAGGAGCACTGACCTGCAGGAGGAGTATGAACTGAGGGAAGCGTTGGATTGGTTTCACCATCAAACCATAAAGGGTGATCCTGTCTGTACTGGCAGCTTGCCTCTTCTAAAATCCAAAACCAACATAACATCAGGTCAGAAATAGCGGCACCTTGTTATATTTGAACATAAACCCAGCCAAAGAATAACCTGATCTCTAAAAGCAGAACATAAAAATCAAGCAGTTATTTAAGACTGACTTGGTTATTGAATTGTTAAATAGTAAAAAATCACCTTGAGAAATTCCAGGAATGCCGGCTTAGACATGCAAGCTTTCTTAATAAGAGCCATTGCATTAGTGAAGTTGTTGACATAGTCACTGTACACGTCTAGGACCATGGATTTGGAAAACTGCAAAGGACAAAGGGATTTGTGAAACCTATATAGAAGTGCACACAGAATCACCCCAGTTTTACAGACTTGCATCACCTAAGGCTATGTTTGAAGACTATTATGATTTGCTTAAAGTTGTGCTTTCAGTAAAACGTTAATAGGCAACAAGAAATAGACACCATTAGCCTTATCAGTAAAACAGGAGTGTTTGAATAGGCATATCAGAAACAGATCAAATGATACGTGCACCACTGCATTCATAGGTAAACCGGTTAAATAGCAGGGCACAGTCAACATTATGCGAGGTTTGCATTTTCAAAATGGTGCATAGTAGATCCACATATATTACTGCTCAAAAATATTATTAATCTGCACTTTTGTATATAGATACATCACCAAAGACATTGCCAGTTCCAGACTGAATAATGCTGATTATCTTGTTACAACTTTGCATGTCTTGGTCTATGATAAATTAGATGGTATAATTTAACATTCAAAAGTCTTATATGTGCAGAAGTCTGTGCAAAATTCTTGAACCAAAAATAGATTTGTTGTTTAGCATTTGTATAATGAACACATAACATACTGTCGACAGCTGGACCCAAAAACTTCAAACTTTTGTCACACCATATTACTGTATTCATTTACATTTACATTTACAGCATTTAGCAGACACCCTTATCCAGAGCGACTTACAATTGATACAATCTTACAATCTGAGCAATTGTGGGTAAAGGGTCTTGCTCAAGGACCCAACAGTGGCAGCTTGGCAGAGGCAGGATTTGAACCCTGGACCTTCTGGTCCATAGTCCAGTACCTTACACACTAAGCTACCACAGTCCACAGGCTTCCACTGATCTTCATTCCAATCTTTGTGAGCTTTAGCATATCTTAGCCTTTTCACCCTGTTCCACTTCCAAAAAAGTGATTTCTTGGCTGCTACCCTTTCAAAAGACCATTCTTGTTCATCTTCTTCGGACTGTAGAAAGGTCAACTTGGCGTCCCGATTAAACTGCCAGATGCTGCTATCGCTCAAGTGTATGGAGAGGTCACACTAAACACTTGTAGCCTAAAGAAGCTGTTTTTCTGCTGTTTTTATTATTTACATTAATATTAAATACAATTTTCCTCTATTTTCTTATTGCATTCTAATAAAGAGACTGAGAAATAATGATATGTGGTCGTTATACGATTGCTAAAACAACGGTATATCTCATCTAATTGTGGCCCCAGACTTTTGCACAGTACTGTAATTTTTAATGATGCATTGAAGTGTGCAGGAATATGTTATACTTAAAGATGTTTCCTGCAAATGTGGTGGGGTGCCCACATTGTTGCGTAAGACTGGACTATGCGCATAAGCTATTTCTCTTTCATATTAAGTGAAGAGAGTGATACTTTCAGGAAGGAGGTGCTGTCATAGTTTCAGTAGTCATACCGAAAAGTGTATTAAAATTCCCAGACGAGAGAACTTCTGCTCAGACCAATCTTTCACTTAAAACATTACATCACTTCAAACAAGTCAATACAATCTTAAAGACCAGCGTGTGAGGGATTAAGCTTCTGCAAATGTAATATGAGAACAATTAGTGTAACCATTAGCTGATAAATCCGTTTGGGGAAAAATCCTGAGACTCACAGAGGCTACAAAAAGGTCTCCAATTGTCTCTGTTCGGTCCCACTCAGCCACGCGGGAAGCCAGAGCAATCTGGAACATTGCATGGCACTGCAGGATCTCTTTCACCCGGTGAAAAATAGGCTGGATCTTTTTAAGGCTCAGTATACGTGGCTCTGCCTCCAGTAAAGGCTGCTGGTAATCCTGGGGGAATCAAAACAAATACGCTGAATACACACACAACAACAAAAACATCAATTTGACATACATTTCATGTACTTATTAATGGCAGTTATGTAGCACCTAATGTCATGATATTAGATTCGATAACTGACTACATTCCCATTAGTTATTAAACAGAGATGTAGCCTATTACAGTGAGGCAAAAAAGTATTTAGTCAGTCACTGATTGTGGAAGTTCTCCTACTTAGAAAAATGAGAGAGGTCTGTAATTTTCATCATAGGTACACTTCAACTATGAGAGACAAAATGAGGGGAAAAAATCCAGGAAATCACACTGTAGGATTTTTAAAGATTTGAATTGTAAATTATAGTGGAAAATAAGTATTTGGTCAATAAATTTGGTTCAACTCAATACTTTATAACATAACCTTTGTTGGCAATGACAGAGGTCAAACGTTTCCTGCAAGTCTTCACCAGGTTTGCACACACTGTAGCTGGTGTTTTGGCCCATTCCTCCATGCAGATCTCCTCTAGAGCAGTGATGTTTTGGGGCAACACGGACTTTCAACTCCCTCCACAAATTTTCTGAGGTCTGGAGACTGGCTAGGCCACTCCAGGACCTTGAAATGCTTTTTACGGAGCCACTACTTCATTGCCCGAGCGGTGTGTTTGGGATCATTGTCATACTGGAAGACCCAGCCACGTTCCATCTTCAATGCTCTCACTGATGGAAGGAGGATTTGGCTTAAAATCTCACGGTACATGGCCCCGTTCATTCTTCCCTTAACATGGATCAGTCGTCTTGTCCCCTTTGCACAAAAACAGCCCCAAAGCATGTGGTTTCCACCCCCATGCTTCACAGTAGGTACGGCACAACTCAGAATTCTTCTTCCTCCAAACACGGTGAGTTGAGTTTTTACCAAAAAATTCTATTTTGGTTTCATCTGACCACATGATATTCTCCCAATCCTCTTCTGGATCATCCATATGCTCTCTGGCAAACTTCAGACGAGCCTGGACATGTACTGGCTTAAGCAGGGGGCACGCCTGGCACTGCAGAATCTGAGTCCCTCTCTGCGTAGTGTGTTACTGATGGTAGCCTTTGTTACTTTGGTCCCAGCTCTCTGCAGGTCATTCATCAGGTCCCTCTGTGTAGTTCTGGGATTTTTTGCTCACCGTTCTCATGATCATTTTGATGCCATGGGATGAGATTTTCCGTGGGACCCCAGATCGAGGGAGATTATCAATGGTTCTTGTATGTCTTTACAATTGCTCCCAGTGGATTTATTCACACCAACTGCTTGCCTATTGTAGATTCACTCTTCCCAGCCTGGTGCACGTCTACAATTTTCTTCCTGGTGTCCTTCAACAGCACTTTGGTCTTGGTCATGGTTGAGTTTGGAGTCTGACTGTTTGAGGCTGTGGACAGGTGTCTTTTATACAGATAATGAGGTCAAACAGGTGCCATTAATACAGGATACGAGTGGAGGACAGAAGAGCTTCTTAAAGAAGAAGTTACAGGTCTGTGAGAGCCAGAAATCTTGCTTGATTGTGGGTGACCAAATACTTATTTTCCACCATAATTTACAATTAAATTCTTTAAAAATCCTACAATGTGATTTCCTGGATTTTTGTTGTTCTCATTTTGTGTCTCATAGTTGAAGTGTACCTATGATGAAAATTACAGACCTCTCTCATCTTTCTAAGTAGGAGAACTTGCACAATCAGTGACTGACTAAATACTTTTTTGCCCCACTGTATGTACATACTACACTCATAGATCACTTTATTATGTGTACATCCTTGTTTCGACATTCGTCGTCCATTTTATTACCTTCGCTTACCATATAGAAGCACTTTGTAAGGTAGTTCTACAAATACAGACTGTAGTCCATCTGTTTCTCTACATATTTTGTTAGTCTCCTACACTCTGCTCTCCACCCTCACAGGACCAGCAAAGATCAGGTACTATTTGAGTGGCGGATCATTCTCAGCACTGTGTGTTAATGTGTGTTGTGCTGATATGGGAGGATCAGACACAGCAGGCTGCTGGAGTTTTTAAACACTGTCCTCACTCACTGTGCACTCTATTAGACACTACCATCTACCATATGTCTCCACCGGTAGCTCATTTGTTGGTGCACAGTTTGTGTTAGTCATCCTTTAATCCTTCATCAGTGCTCACATGACGCTGCCTACAGGATGCTGCTGATTGATATTGATACATGTTCCACTAAACTGTACAGGAAAACTGACCCACTTCTCCATGCACAATTCTTAAGCTCAGTAACATTCGTAGGCTTCTGAGCACGAACTGTGTGTCAGGTTTTGCCACATCATCACAGTGGAGTTTAGGTCTGGATTTTGACTAGACCAGTGGTTCCCAAAGTGGAGGGCACAGAGTTACTGCAAGGGGGGTGCAGCAAGGCAAATGAATGCTGTTACACAGTAAAAATTTAAGACACATAATGCATGTCCTTTGTAATAATTCCACTGTAAAGGTGATTTGTCCCTTTAATAATAATAATACATTACATTTGTATAGCGCCTTTCACAACACCCAAGGTTTATATTGTTTTGTTCAATAGGAAGTTGACATTGTGTGAATGTACAATAAATTCCAGTGGACTTTGAGAGCAGAAGATGTGTATGTGTGTGTCGGAGTGCGGAGGCCCAAATAATCTTATCTACAAATGGGGAAAATTCTACATTTTCCTGTAGAATTCTCTGGTCGAAATCAGTATTCAGGGTTCTGATGAGGGCAAGGTGCCCAGGTCGCGTCGTACCACCGTGCTGACCGTTGGTAAGCATTTTTTACTGTGAAAGCTGTGAATGGGTTTTTGCCAGACATCATGAGTCTGTTTCGAGTTCCACTTTTTGAGGGTTTGAAATGTACGTTTTAAGGGACTGGCCAGTATCTCTCCAATAGTGAAGTCATGAACACAAGTCATGAACGGCAAGCAAGCTCTAGCGGTTCCTTGTGAATTCTTGAATGATTTTTTGAATTGCTCTACAAGAGATTTTGGCAGATCGGGAATGGGAAGATAAACTACTATATCAGTCTTTCTCCAATTGGATAATATGGTTGAGATCATAGATTGGTTAAGACCCAGAGCCTTAGGAATATCTTTTAAAGTACAACTTTTCTGCTGAGGAATTCAAGATTGTATTTTAATTGTGACATGGTTTGCCTGACTTTATAAATCAGTGCTGCTTGTTAACCAAAGTACTCAAACAGCTATTCTTAATTAACCCTTGAATTAGGTTGAATTATCTACAGGGCAAACACTTATTTCACTGGTGATATTTTTAGAAATTGGCAGGTTTCCTCTATACACCACAACAATTCACCTTAAAAAATGTTCACTTCACTCTATATGTATTGACTGACAGCACAAATTGTAGACAATCTACAAGCTACTTACATGCAGGATCCTTTTAAGGGAATCCAAGTAGCTTATCTCACTCTGGATAATAGAGCCCAGAATATGACGCCGTACAGTCTGGGGAAAAAAAAAACATTTCAGGTTAATAATCATATCTACACATTGTTTAGGCTTTTTGTGACAAAGGAGAGATGCAAACACATAGACACACACACAGACACATACCTGTTGGCTGCTGAGGCCCTCTGGCATGGAAGAAAGCTGAGGTGGTGGATGTCTGACTTCAGAAACAGACACATCCAGGTAGCCAGAATCATCTTCTGTATCATCTGCATCATTTTACATATAGAGTCAATAATTTTATATCCATATCCTGCCTGACTGGCACTTTTAAAATCAAGCATTGTCCAGTTCAGACTTTTTGCTGTGATTTAAGAGAATATCACATTTGACCCTGTTTTCAAACTTCACAATACTATATTACAGTATGTAAACTTGCTGAGGTTAAACTTGGAACAGCCACATAAATCTTTGAAAAAGAACCAAAAAGATGCAACACAAAAACACTATTATTACAGATAGTGATATACAGCTACTTGCTGCTAAGTTTTATTTGTCGTGTCACTGGTTGCTAATTTCACTGATCTATTTTTATAAAACACTTCAGCTCTAAATGCAGCGATGCCTCTGCAGATCATGCGACATTAACTCCAGCTTTCCTGTTATAACCCTGAATCATCAAAAAAGGAACAAAAAACTCTCAAACCTGTATTATCCTTTTTATTCAGGAAGGAGACTTTGCGCATCATGGCTATTTTAGTCTTTTCCAGTCCATCTTTAGTGCCATTCCGGGCTGCTTTCATGAACTGATGAACCTGAGAGAGAGGACATGAGTGCTGAAATGTACATCTGTAGCTCAAAGGAAGAGGAGAAAATAGCTGATCATGTAGAGAAAATAGCTTTTATAGCAGCAGGGACAAAGTCACTCCCTGCAGGTTGAGTTGCTATAAGCTTGGGGGCATTAAGACAGTTTCATTTTCACTGGGAAGCAAAGCTTAAAAAAAGAACCTTTTCATTGTGCAAGAGTAAAATAGATGAACAAGCGAACAAGTCACTACTTTTATTTTAGTCCTAACTTGTGTCATAAGTTTCAGATCTGGCTTTGTCAGATGCAGCCTGAATGATGAAAGAAAATGCATTTGCACGGCTTGAAAGAAAGTATACCTTGATGTCATAGGCCTGTTTGATCTGGCTGACGTCTCGAGCCCCTAACCGCATGGCCAGTTCACGCTTGGTCCGGACGCAGTGCTCCTTTAGGCGCCGAACATCGGGGGAGATCTATAGTTATCACCATATCCACATGCCCATGGCCAATAGAGATGGTGGTTCGAATCATTGAGCACAGAGACGGCCAGATAGACAGAAAGGGGGGAAAATGAGGAAACAGAAAGAAAATCACAGTGAAAGCAAATTAGGCAGACGTTGACATGCTCATGTGTAATCAAAAGAAACAGCAAGCAATGATCAGTCATAATAGCCAAAATCCGGTGGTGAGAATGAGGGTTTTTAGCCTGTGATCACAATATTAGTGGTTGACATTCAAGTTACACATAAGGGCTATGGAAATAAAACAAGCATGCAGAAATTTGAGGTCAAACATTCATTGGTTCACTGATTAGGTTAGGTAAGGGTTTCTGTACCTGATTTCAGCAGTAATCATGCATGACATAAAGCACCTGTGAAGAAAGGGCTCTGCAGTGCTGACAGACACAGGAACAGAGGAGCGACTAAAATAAATGACAGCATGAGAGGAACAGGGGGAAGCCCAGGAAGGAAAGAGAACTGAAAGAGATTGCTGAGTGGGGGAAAAAAAATCCACTGATGCAGTGAATTAACCTCCCTCCTCACCCAAACACTTTGTGCAGACTATGGTTGTTCAGCAGGAGTAGTTTGTTTGTTGTGCCATCGTTTCGCAATCTAAGCCACATGTACTGTATATGTAGCAATCTGGCTAGTGAACAGCAGGCAAATATTGCCACCTTGTGACAGAACTCAGAAATGATCAGCATGTCGCTGTGTCATGAATGAATTCATATTTATCTACTAAAATGTCTTGGACTGCACCCGTGCCTCGACTTCAGACTTCGACTTAAGGACAGAGCCCCATGACCCAGGCGTAACTGAAGCCCATGCTTGCACTCACCTTGCTCCGGGCTGGCTGTTTGGTCTCGGTGTCCGAATGCTCATCGTAACTCTCAAACTCGCTCGAGCTCCAGCCATCATCTAAAATTCCTGCTGAGTCACCAGGCTTCTGTACATCCTCATAGATACTATCCCCTACACCAAAAATAAGAAACACAGAAGAGCTATGGAAAAATGTACAGCTCTACACAGACTTCAAACTGGATTTGATGCATACAGCCTACAGTGGTGCTTGAAAAGTGCTCTATTTTTTCGGTATGTTTGACCTAAAACATTATCAGATTTTCACAAATGTCCTAAAAGTAAAGATTTACATTTACAGCATATGACTTACAATTGGTACAATCTTACAATCCAAGCAATTGTGGGTTAAGGGCCTTGCTCAAGGATCCAACAGCCTGGCAGAGGTGGGATTTGAACCCTGGACCTTTTGGTCCATAGTCCAGTACCTTAACCGCTAGGCTACCACATGTCATACTTTTAGGAAAATGATCTAATATTACATATCTGTGACTGGCTAAGTATGTGATTAATCTTAGCTTTCAGGTAACTGCAACTAAATGTTTACATAACTGCTGATCAGTCCTGCACGTCGGCTTGGATGAATTTTAGCCCATTCCTCCCTACAGAACAGCACCAGCTCTGGGATATTGGTGGGTTTTCTCACATGAAACTCTTCCACAACGTGTTTATTGGATTAAGATCAGGACTTTCACTTGGCCATTCCAAAGCATTACCATTTTTGTAGATTGACTTCTGTGCTTAGAGGTCAGTGATGCAGTAACTTACCTGCATCAGGAGAGAGAATGTTCTCACAGGGGACGTCATCATAAATCACTTCAGCATCAGGGGCAGGATCGAGGTTTATCTCTGAGAATGACAACGGCTTGTTGTCCTGCGTTTCAGCAACAGACTTTCCTGGAAGCAGGAAGTTTTAGCATTAGTACTGTAAATAAATGCAACCCCTTATTTCTGATTAACTTTGGTCACTGATTGGTGCTCCCAATGGATAACTTCTGCAACCAGCATGCAATGAAAGTAACTGCAAGTCACAGTCAGCTGAAAGTTTGTGGTCTAAACATGAACTTTTATTGATTCAATAGTTAAAAGCAGTAGCCATCAATCAGATCATGGTATTCATTAAGTCAACAAAGGTATCGAGTAAGCTAAAGATAAAAGCAGTAGCAAGCACAAAAGTAAAAGAACTGATCAAGAAATTCCAGTGGCACAAAATCAGATACAGAAAATCAATGGCAAATATTCAGTTAGTATTAAATCAGCAAACAAGACCGCACTTCAGTCTTTACAGTAAGACATCCCACATCTAGAGTTGAAGAAGGCAAATAAACTGAATTTATTCCAGTAAGACATTTAGTCTAATATATTCTACCAGATATACTGTATTTGCCGTACCTAATAAATCATGCTAGATACCATACATTGCCATCTTCAAGTCAGATCTGGCTGTAGATGTGGTTATAGGAAAATCTTTGAACCTGTGTTTGAGATGCTGCCTTATTGAAGGGAATACCACATTTTATATTCAACTGCTTGGAACGTTTTCTATTGTTTATAAAGTGCAACAGGGAGTAGAACGTTTCCTTTTTCTGCATAGAAACTGTGGAGAATGAAAACTTTTATACTTAACCATGCGAATAGCTCAAAGCCACAATATACCGGTAAATGTAACTTTTAATCTAATCTAATGAATCTACTCATTTAATCTAATATTTTTAATCTATGGGGATGGAAGCTTATGTCTCAACCAAGCTACATATTTGTACTACCACTGCACTCGATATAAGTGGTATGAAAAAGTTTGGGCACCCCTGATAATTTTCATGATTTTAGTTTATAAATCATTGGTTGTTCAGATCAGCAACTTGAGTTAAATATATCATATAGCAGATGAACACAGTGATATTTGAGAAGTGAAATGAAGTTTATAGGATTTACAGAAAGTGTGCAGTAATTATTCAAACAAAATTATTCAGGTGCATAAATTTGGGCACCCCAACAGAAAAATGACATCAATATTTAGTAGATCCTCCTTTTGTAGAAATAACAGCCGCTAAACGCTTCCTACAGCTTCCAGTCTGGATTCTGGTTGAAGGTGCTTTGGACCATTTGTCTTTAGAAACATCTCCAGTTCAGTCAGGTTTTATGGTTTCCGAGCATGGACAGCCCACATTTTCAGTAATATTCATGTCTGGGGACTGAGATTTCCATTCCACAACGTTGTACTGGTTCCTCTGCATGAATGCCTTACTAGATTTTAAGCAGGGTTTAAGGTCGTTGGCCTCGGTGCAACTTTGTCACTGATTCTTGAACATTGTTCTCAAGAATCTGGAGATATTAACTGGAATCCATGCGACCCTCAACTTTAACAAGATTCCTAGTACCTGCACTGGCCACACAGTCCCACAGCATGATGGAACCGCCACCAAATTTTACTGTGGGTAGCAAGTGTTTGTCTTGGGATGCTGTGTTCTTTTTCCCGCTCCTTGTTATGGGTCCAAAATAACTCCAATTTTAGTTTCATCAGTAACAGCACTTTATTCCAAAATGAAGCTGGATTGTCCAAATGTGTTGTAGCACACCCTCAAGAAAAGGCTTTGCTTCTGCATTACTCTCCTATACAGCCTCTCCTTGTGCAAAGTGCGCTGTATAGTTGAAACGATGAACAGTGACACCATCTGCAGCAGATGAGGTTGTTGTAGGTCTTTGGAGGTGGTCTGTGGCTTGAACTATGGACTGTTCTCACCATCCTTCGCCTCTGCCTATCTGAGATTTTTCTTGGTCTGCCACTTCGGGAGTTCCTTAACTAGAACTGTGCCCCTGTGGTCTTTCCATTGCCTCACTATGTTTTTTTTCCTCACAGTGGAAACTGACAGCTGAAATCTATCAGAGAGCTTTTTCATTTTCCCTGAACCATGATGTTGAACAACCTTTGTGTTTTCAGGCCATTTGAGAGTTGTTCTGAGGCTCCCATGTTGCCACTCTTCAGAGAAGATGCAAAGAGGAGAAAAACTTCCAATTGGCCACCTTAACACTTTCTCATAGTTGGATTCACTTGTGTATGTAGATCAAGGGTCAATGAGCTTACAAAACAAATTTTGTGTTCCAATATTTAGTGCTAAAGGTATTCAAATGACAAGGGTGCCAAAATTTATGCACCTGCCTAATTTTGTTTGAATAATTACTGCACACTTTCTGTAAAACCTATAAACTTAATTTCACTTCTGAAATATCACGGTGTTCATCTGCTATATGATATATTTACCTGAAACTGCTGAGCTGGACAACCAATGATTTATAAAGAAAAATCATGAAAATTATCAGGGGTGCCCAAACTTTTTCATACTACTGTACAGTACATAGTGTAGGTTTTTTTTTTTTTAATCTGCTTGTGGCAGGGAAAGGAAGGAATGCTAACTGATGAGACTTAGAGACTGAGGCTAAAATACTGAAACAGTGGGACTAGGAACCAGGTATAGTTTTTTAAATACAAAAAGAAGTGTACCTTTGTTTTCAGTCGCAGTGTGAGCTCTGACACAACACTGAACCATTCCACGTGAGTGAGCTGTTTTGTACTTGAGCTGAACACATATACACACTTACTCAGACACACTGCCTTTATTTCAGGGATGGGCGATATGACAAACAAAATAACTGTCTTAACAAGCCCAAATCAGAAAAACTTGGTATGGAAAATTGCAAAAAAAATACATTTTCTTTGGCATTTATTTCAGTGCAGACAGTATGAATCCAAGATAATTCCATGTTTTTTTCTGATCAACTTCATTTCATTTGGTAATAAACATCCATTATTGCATTTCAAGCACATTTAAAAAAAGTTGAGGTTTAGGAGGGGGCTAGTTAATGAGGTAAAAAATGAAATAAATGATTATGAGTCCAAACAGGTGATGTTCAACAGGTGAGTGTATTCAATGACTCAGCAGAGTCTCAGTAGAGTTTATGAGAAGCAAATAATGGAGAAGAGGATCACCTGTTTGTCAACAAAATGCCATGAGAAAATTATCAAAATATTTAAAAAAAAACAATGTTCCTCAAAGAAGATTGGAAATTATTTACATATTTCTCCTCTCTACAAGTGCATAATATCATTAAATGATTCAAGGAATATGGAGGAATTTCAGTCATTTGCAATCAAGAACCATCATTCAATCAATAGCTGATTATAAACCACGTGTGCAAGGGATTACCGTATTTTTCGGACCATAAAGCGCACCGGATTACAGACGCAATATCAACGATTGGCTGCTAACAGGTCTATGTTCATACATAAAGCCGCACACCGGGTTATAAGGCGCCTGTGTGAATGAACACAAAAACTCTTAAGTTCCGTCGGAAGCTCAGTTTTGTCTTTTACCTGGCGCAGGGCGTCTTCCTTGCTTCCTCCACTTCCGTACCATTGATTTCGTTAATGTGAAATTCTCTCGCAGCTGCTCTATGTCCATGTTGTACTGCGTGACTGATAGCGTTGTGTTTGAAAATCCGCTTCGAAAAATAAATTAATGAAATGCATGTACCCTAATGCTGAAAGCACATACGCGTATTACTTACTACTCCGCGATGCTGCGCACTACGGTTGCCGTAAGCTTCGTAACTTACCAAGACCGTGCTAAAAAACATTTTGACAGATTTTATGAGCACCCGTGTACCATCTACAATCGGTTTTTTTCTAGGTCAGAAAGCACAACCGGAATTAATTCATACGTTAGACGCACCGCATTTTAAGGCGCACTGTCGATTTCTGAGAAAGTTAAAGGATTTTAAGTGCGCCTTATGGTCCGAAAAATACGGTACTTTGGCAAACCCTGTCAGTATGGAGTTACATTCACAAATGCCACTTAAAACGCTACTTTGCATAAAGAAGCCTTATGTTAACCATGACCAGTAGGAGCACTGCCTTCTCTGGGGTCACAGTGGAAATGTGTGTTGTGGTCAGACAAATCAGTCTTTTCTGGAAGAAATGGATGCTGTGTGCTTTGGTCCAAAGACGAAAAGGACCATCTGTTACCAGCAACAAGTCCAAAGGCCAGGGTCTGCCATGGTATGGGGTTGTGTCAGTGCCCTTGGCAATGGTAGTATTACACTTCTGTGATGGCAGCAGTAATGCAGAAAAGTACATTGAGATTTTGGAGCAACATATGCTGCCTTCAAGACGACATCTTTTTCAGGAACATCCATGCAATTTTCAAAATGACGACGCAAAACAAACCAAATCAGAAAAAGTTAGGACTGAAATATGTAAATCCCTCCCGACCTTTCTTTGAGGAACATTGTTTTTAAAGAATTTCAATATATTTTAACTGAATTTAAATTGATTGATAGTTGAAATAGTTTTCTCACACATTTGTTGACAAACTGGAGATCCTCTACCCACCTTTGCTCCTCAAAGACTCAGCCTTTTGTGGATACTGCTTTTGTAGGAAATCATGATTATAATCACCTGTTGATGTTACCCATTTGAAATCACATCATTATTTAGTTTTTTAACCTCCTTAGTAGCCCTAAATTGTGCCCCTTTTTGCCAACTTTTTGTGGTATGTGTTGCAGGCATGAAATGCAGGAACGGATGTTTATTAACAAATGAAATGAAGTTGACCAGACAGAAAATGAAATATCTTGGGTTCATACAGCCTGCTATGAAATAACAGTAATATAAGGAATATGTAAGGTAAGTAAATGTTGTTTTTAATCTGCATTTTTCATACTATGCCAACTTTTTATGATTTGTAGTTGTAATACTTCAAGATATTTTACATGAAACACAGTATTCAGGCTTGCTGATGATTTTCTAACCAAGTGCCGACTAAATATAAAAAAATGTATATGAAGTTGAAGAGCGGTTTAGCTTTACAATATGTTATTTGGATAACACCAGCCTTACGTGTTCATGAATTTCCAAACAAAACTATTTTCCACACTACAGGTTCAGAGCATTTTTAAGTATTTAAATAAAATAAAACACCTGGCCTGTTACTTACAGTGACAGAATGAGTAATGAAAAACTTTATTAAAGCTCTGATACTCCACATAACACACAATGCTCAGAAAGGATGTTATTAGAACGAGATATCAAAACAATACTGTCGTATCGCCCAGCCCTGTGTACTTTGCATGGAGCTCCTGTTTCGTTACTTGGAGTATAGATTTTAAGTGGAATTAATAATAGATGCCATACCATCAATTAAAAGTTCCCACAGTTAAAGAAATCATGGATCAATAAATGTTCCGTCAGTGTTTCTGTTTCATTATGTTACTGACAGTGAAATTGAAAGTACAAAAGGAAAAAACAACAAACTCCTGCACCTCCCTAGAATTAGACAATCCCCTTAGGCAAAATCTCTGTCTCATTTCAGCAGTCTCATTTAGTTACACTCGGGTGGTCAGGTTAAATCTGGACATTTGTTGCGAGAACAAAGATTTTAGTAGTAGTTTGAATAATTATTCTCGAAGAATTAATATCTTGTAATCAAAAGTGAAGCTGTCTGAAAGGGGAATTCAAACGCAATGAGCCCAAGCAAACCCAGGACCTGATTAGCAGAAATGATTTGCTTTGATGTAAGGTAGACCAACAGTGTGGATTGTTCAGGAAGAGAAACAAAGAAGGAAGATACATTGTCCATAGAAACAGACCTGCCTGAGAAACCTTGCGAACACCCTTCTTTATGACGGGTGTATAGAGGCACTCAGGACTTGAATGTAAACCTGGGGATCACAGACACAAATCTGGACACTGGCTGCAATAAACTAAGAGCTGTCTTCTTCCATCAGTGCACTGTAAAGTGCAATACCTTCATGTGTTTGTGGATTTCTCTTCCATGCACCTTCAGCCTCTTCATCAACTCTTGGCTCAGCAGATACAGAACTCCTAAAATATTGACAAAAATTAATTCGTTTCTAAATGAACAGAACTGTGCAAAAGTCTTAGGCATTCAATTTTTTCCGTTTATATTCAGCTAATTCTTTAATTAAGTTTTAGTGGCCACTGTACTAGCAGTTCTACAGTTACAGACTGTAGAAAACAGTCCACCTGCCAAAAATATCCAGCCACCAGCATCCTGTAGGTGGCATCCTGTGAGCACTGATGACGGATAAAAGGATGTCTAACACAAACTGTGCAGCAACAGATTAGATTGTCTCTGACGTTACATCTACAAGGTGGAGCAATAAGGTGAATGTCTCTAATAAAGTGGACAGTGAGTGAACAGTGTTTTAAAACTCCAGCAGCACTGTTGAGTCTGATCCATTCGTACCAGCTCAACACACACTAACACACCACCAAATCAGTGTCACTGCAGTGCTGAGAATGATCCACCACCTAATCCTGATCTATGGTTGACTTGTGAGGGACCTGACCATTAGAGAACAGAGTAAAGGACATTACCAAAGTATGTGGGGAAACAGATGGACTACCAGTGGCGTGCAGTCAAGCCCTTCTAACCCTTCAGAGAAGGGATAACAAACAGGTCTGTATGAAATATTAGATAAATATTTATTTCAAAAATAAAGTAAAATCAAAAATGTCATCCAATTCAAAATGACACTCTGCATTTTCTTGATTGCTATAGGACGTCTATATGACTGAGAGTGCTACTAACCAATGAAAACTGCTCATTAGAATGGCTAATAAAGTGTTTAAGTGCCCCTTGTGGTGATATTTTGAAGGGTTCAGTAATGTGAGTCTATTAACAAACAGACAAGAAATCAGACCAATCAGATTTAAGACTGCCCATAGCAGTCTAACCCTTCTCAGCATACTGAAGAAGGTGTTAAGTTATTCATCCACTGTCTATGTGCATGCTAATTTGGCTTAGATAATATCAAATGGAGACTTGCAAGAAAACTGTCAATAATTCAGCAATGTCAGCCAAGTCTACCTACAAAGTAATAGACCATTTTCTGACAAAGGAGCGGAGGATGGACTTTATTTTCAAATAAGCAGACTGGTGAGTTTGGTGTTTACTTAATGTTTTGGCTGCCCTGGCAGACTGTATACATAAGAAATGAGTGTGATCCTACTTTGTTGAACGTTTGTTCTTGTAGGTCTCGTGGCTTATCTTCGAACATGTTACACAGGAAATAGGAAAACATTGTGCCTTTCGTACATGCAACTTTTGTCATTTGTAGTTGTATTTGTGGGTTGTTGATTTACATTTTGAAATCCATGCAATACATTAAAGTAAAACCTAAGTTTATGTGGTAATTGTACTGTGCATTAACATTATCTGTACGAGTTCCTGCAGGGGGGTTGGTGGTAAGACATTATGGCCTTCAGCAAGTTATAAATCAAGACACTTACCCTTCAGGAGACTGTCGAGCAACCATGTCTGGGGAAAAAAAAGAAATGTTTGCAGACATTTACAAAGACATCAAATGTGTTTTATTCAAAAGCAATCATTACAGTTAAATTATGACACTCACCTGGACTTGTTATGTGTGGCTGCATATGAATGGTTTGGCTTTCCTGACCAGCAGAGGCTCCTCTGTTTGTTTTCTGATAAGTAGTGGTGGAAACATGCTTCACTGCCTGGCTGTAAAGTGCTTTTGAATCTGTGGTATCACCCGTTGAATGCTCCTGAAGACCAGCCTCAGTTTGAGAAGATACAGAGTCATTAATTTCGCCAGATTTCACAGAGGCATTTTGTTCTTCTTCACTGTCATCAAAATTAAACTTCTCTCCAACTTCCTCATCATCATCTTCTTCCTCTTCCCCCTGCTGGGGTGTCTGAGCCACTTCGGTGGGCACTGACTCTGTCAATGAAATTCTAGGTTAATCATCAAGGTTCATACACATTTTTACCACAGATATTGCTTCTTTTTGTATTTTGATCATGTTTCCGCATTAGGAAATCTAGCTGCAGCGTAGATATATCTAACTGCATAGCATTTAGCTAACCACCTTATCCAGAGTGACTTACAGAAATGCTTTGTACTCTCCTAAGTAGACATTTCATAAATCCTTTACAGCCTATTAACCTAAATCCCATTTATGAAATAACACATTGGTAGCTATAGAGTACCAACGACAAATGAATGTAGTAAAGGAACAGTTCTTATTAGTTTTATTGTTGTGGTTGTTGCTAAGTAAACATTCCATACTGGATTATATTGGTGCTGTGTGTGAATTGGCTTTTGCTGTGTTACCGGCTGACAATAACTCGAAAATTTAGCCATTAATCATTTCAATATTTTGTGACCTTCGTGTTTTCAATGCATTTTTATGATTAGCATCACTTGCTAGCACAGAATCATTCATAGTCTAAAAGTCACATAATCTACATTTTGCACATCCTGAATACTTTTGGAAACATATTTTAATCTGACAACAAGTTCAATTACTGAAAAACACACCGTTACCTGGCATTTTAACAAATACAGGGGGGACAATACAGACTATAAGACTATAGTGTAATGTTAGCAACAGCCATGGGAAAGTGCCTTTTTAATTAAACTACAATAAGTTAATACAGTGTCAATAGAAAATCATCACCTTTTGTCACATTACACCCTGACAATTTTAATACATTTTATTTCTTTTAATATAACCAGTAACCAATAAACCTTCTAGACAAACCAAACACCAGGCTAGCTGTCCGTCAACTGACACCAACTGTTAGACCTACTTCAGAAAAGACCTTGATGATTCCACAACTAGCGTATTTGTATGGTAACACAAAGATCTCACCATGATCGGAAAGATGCTTTCAAATGGGCTCTGGGATAAAGTTGCAAAAAAGTTTGTGAACCCTTTAGAATGTTCTACATTCATAAAACATCGCCATATTTTCACAAAAGTCTTAAAAGTAGATAAAGAAAACCCAGTTAAATAAATAAGCAAAAATATTATACTTAGTCATTTATTTATTGAGGAACAATACAATATTAGCTATGTGTGAAGGGCAAAAATATATAAATCTTTACTCTCAGTATCTGGTGTGACCCCTTTGAGCAGCAGCAACTGCAACTAACATTTATGGTAAATGTTGATCAATTCTGCACAGTAGCTTGGATGAATTTTTATCCATTCCTCTGTCCAGAACAGCTTCAACTCTGGGATGTTGGTGGGTTTCCTTAAATAAACTGCTCTCTTCAGGCCTTTCCACAGCATTTCTCTTGGATTATGGTCAGGTCTTTGACTATGCCATTACAACCCTGCCATACACACCACTGCGTGGTGCTGTTCAGTTTTCTCCTGATGGTGGACACATGAACATTAATACTGGTCAATGTCAGAGGGGTCTGTATTTGCAAAGACATTGCACTGGGTTCCTTTGTGACCTCATGGACTATAACAAAGTTGCTCTTGGGGTGATTATTGTTGGTTGACCACTCCCGGGGAGGGTAACAATGGTCTTGAATTTCCTCCAGATGTATATAATCTGTTTGACTGTGGATTGATGGAGTCAAAATATTTAGAGATGGTTTTGTAACCTTTCCAGCCTGATGAGCTTTAACAGCTCTTTTTTTTAAGTCCTACTAGTCTACAAAAATCTGATGATGTTTTATGTCATATTTATTATGAAAATTCTAAAGGGTTCTTTCAAGCACCACCGTATCTCTTAGATCTCCTGACTGTCCCAGGAGAATATTGATCACAGCCAATTTGGGCAATCTGCAGATGGATTTGAAGAGGTCAATCCTGCTCAACATTAAATAGGACTGAGCAATTCTGATAGGAAGACAGGTCAAGTATTCTAGGTGTGCAATCTAAGTGTGCAAAGCTGGTAGAGACATACCTCAGCTGACTGATGGCTGTACTTAAAGCAAAATGTGGCTTTTCAACGTTTTAAATCAGGGGCTGATAATTTTTCCAAACCCTGTTATTTTAGT
This sequence comes from Ancistrus triradiatus, assembly GCA_025084515.1. Classification (NCBI taxonomy): domain Eukaryota; kingdom Metazoa; phylum Chordata; class Actinopteri; order Siluriformes; family Loricariidae; genus Ancistrus; species Ancistrus triradiatus. The sequence continues at coordinate 37,601 of JAJAGP010002649.1, read as the reverse complement.
CTTTCATTGTCTATTACTTTTCTGAACTGTTCCTTTTTCCCCATTACCTGAATGTTGCTAGACAAACTGTGCAAATAATGGTGGAAAAAGATATTTTAATGGGGTTTGACATCAGGCTGCAAGACAAAAGAAGTGACCATTGCAAAGGTGTATCTATCTACCTACATTCCAGAGATTCCAACAACCCTGAATATTAATAATGTTTAAAAACAGCATGACTGATTTCATATAAAGCCTTATCATCATTGGAAAAACAGCACCAATGATATAACATTCCGAATTAGCTCAAACCCATAACTGCATCTCTCAAATTAACACTTCATTTTCTACATTACTACAAAGCTGAACTCGAAACAAATGGCTGATTGTAGTACATACTGGCGAAGACCTGTAAACATTGCATAGCACTGCCTACTGCCGTCACAACAAAACGTTACACTCCCAAGACAAAGCCAAGGATGATTATTACCTACTTGCTCAAAATAACACACATCAACCACATGATTGGCGTGGAAACAAACAACGTCATTCCAGGAGAAGAAGGTGTGTGTATCAAGGAGGCATGTGTCTCAGGGATGCATTGTTTTGTTACACAAAAGCAAGGTTCCTCGTGAGTCATTTAGGGTGTTATATGGACAATCCAAACAAGTTGTTGAGTGTTTGGAGACTACAGCATTGAAATAACGCACCGAAAAACACTAAAACACGAACTAAAATCGCAGTGTAAGGGTAAAAGGAAATCTACAACTTCCCATCGACTTTTATACTCTATTTTAATCTAAACAGCATCCTGTAATTACCTTGTCTCTTTTCCTCACCAGATGTACTCCAGCAAATGTAGGATAATCCCTTAGAACCTGCCAAGTGGATTTTGGGCAAAACCAAAAAATTGAGCGACTGGTTTATGCAAGCAGTTTCCATGATTGCCGGGTGGATATCTCTGTCAAAATCAGGTGACATATGCTGTACTTGCAGGCTCATTCTGCTTTAGCATATGGTCAGCTGGCCTAACTGTGCTCTAACACTTTCTTCAGCTTTCTGAGGATTAAGACAGTCACACTGCACTACTTGAGCCAAACTCACAAAAGCCTTCTAAACACGTGGCAGTATGGACCAACCACATTCCAGAAACACTTCTATATATACTTATCGGCAAAAAACATGAAGCACCCAGATAGAAATATCGGATTGCTGCAGAACTCGGCATGCACTTCTATGCAGTCTCATGGAGGTGTGTAAATGATTGCAGGTATGGTCTGATTAGACACTGGAACTTGCTACAAGAGGGCACAAGAGTGCTTCAACCACCGCCCTATAATAAGGTTCTCAGGGGCTACTTTTGGGTAGTGTGTCTCTTGATGAGAGATCGTTGACTGCTAGACAAAGACATTTTGCCCAGTTGATAGTCTTTGAGACTGAGAGAGGTAAGATGGTTTCAACAAATTGCCTGCCATCTAGGCAGTTCTGACCTAGCTGTTCCTAGGTGTTGGGAACAGTGGTTCCGTGATGGCATGCATAAACAAGCTCTGGATGACCCAACCAGACCAGCAGTAGAAAGGGGCGTTTGATCTGCTGACAAGCCCAAACAGCTCCCACAGGTTCGTTCTACACCATCCAGACACAAGTGATACCTACATAACCTTTCCAGGCATTTAGCAGAAGGATATTTGTTGTCACAGCACCCATCACGTGTCCTGCCATTGGCCATCACCTTCGTTTGCAGCGTTATCATGAACGAGAAACCTGGAATGTATCATCTTTAGTAATGAATTAAGGTTCTGTTTGGGATCCGACGATGGTCAGGTTCGAGTATGGAGGCCTCGTGTTGAGCGCTTCAATCCTGGCTTTGCTGTGGAGCGACACACTAACACCAACTGCTGATGTGATGGATGAGAATATACAGGCTCAGCTGCAACATGTGGGCAAATGTACCACAGGATACCATATGGAACCGTATCTGATATTGTATCCAGGCTAGTGGCAGCCCAACAGGGTAACTAGTGTCTCCTTTCAATTGTCCAAGTTTCCCCAATAATCTTATTCTTTTGCTCTAATATTCTAATCACTTACATACATCATAATCACATTTATATATACAATGTGTAATTCTACTGTAGCAACTGTACTTAATTTTTACTTAACTGTGATCTTGAACTACTGCAATAAATCCTGGTGTGTACTAGTGTTAAGAGCTTTAAAAGTAAAAAGATATGTATTCACCTGTAGACTGTGGGATAAGGGACTCCGGGGATTCCATGGGCTCAGTCCACAGTCATATCTGTGAACAAGAGGTGTAAACAACAGGTATTTCATATCATAAAAAGGCTGACGCATAGTTTGCGTATAGAGACTCATCCAACTCTTTATTGCAAAATCACTGTTTCTCAATCCTCTTTATAGTAACAAAGACCCAGCTAAATGAACATTGTTTGTACTGAAGGGAATCAATAATCTCTGACCTATGCTGACTTCATATTCACGTGATACAGAGACGGAACTAGGAAGAGTGGAGGAATTTGTATAGCTGGAGGAGGTTTGATAGAATTTGTGCGGTGTATTAAATTCCTCTGTGCTGCGTATCGAATCCAGGCTTGCCTTTAACCTACTGGGCCCTCCCACATCTGCTGGGCAAGGCGCAGAGCATGACTCAAAACAGGCTAGCTCAGCCGAGAGGAATGAACAGAGCCTGAACTCTCAGAAGGAGACGCCTAGTTCAAGCCTTTCCAATAGTTTTATTATTTATATCAGTGCAGTTCAGACAGTGCTAAATTTTAGCACACTCTTTAACATCTGGATAGAGTATCAAAATTGGCAATAAAACTGCTGTGATTTTCTAATTTTATTGGATCTGATTTCATATGTTTTCTGATCCACTTCTACTTCATTAACTCGTGAACAGATTTTGCACATTGACACACATGTGCCTGTGAGGTTTTGCATAACTCGAGATTATAACTAGGGTTGCATTTTTATTGTATCCTTATAGGAACAGTTTCAATTGTCAGTTATGGTACAGTATCATTTAAAAAATCGTGGAAAAAGTGCATCAGGACATCGATAGTGGAGAGCGAACACATTTTGGTTTCACATTTACCCTTAGGTTCACTTTTAACCCAGAATCCCCTGGAGCTCAGCTGAAATGAATAATTCAATGGCAAGGCACAAGAGAAAAGCTGAGCCAGTGGCAGACAGAAGGTGACCTTTTTTTCACGTTTTAACCCCACTTGTCCTCAGAGGATGACCTGAAACTAGACAACATCTCCTCACTGTGGTAGCTGCCTCTAGTAGCATGCGGAGAACAGACATGTCTTGTGGTTCTACAAACGGCAAGCACCACTTATTTTCAGCTACTTTAGCTACTACCGTTGGAAAATGCACAGTCCACTCTGCCATAGTAATTCATGGCTCAGAGAAAATGGAGAGGGAGCAGGAGATTCTGCCAAGTGTCACGTGTCAGCTGTGAGAGGCAGAGGCCATAACAACAGAGTGTTTCAAACGGCCATCGCCATAGAGACACAGCCGCAGTGTGACATACATAACCAGGGATTGCCTTGGCCAAGGGCACAATGAGTGAAACATCTGCACCTACACAAACACTGCATCCCACTGAACACTCATTTCTCCAGCTCTATAACACTCTGTCTCTGCTCCTGCTTGGTGAACTTTGCTAAATTGCATTAAACAGTTGAACAGTACCAGCTGATCAGAAAGAAATCCTTTTCCGAGTATCATGTGACTCTGTCCACCATAAATCATCATAAAAAAATCACAATAAACATAAAATGGTGAAAGTTTGTGACCCTTTAAATTTTCTGTAATTCTGCATAAATATAACCTGAAACCTCATCAGATTTTAACACAAGACTTAAAAGTAGATAAAGAGATCCCAGTTACACAAATGAAACTAAAATATTATGCTTGGTTAGATTTACTTACTGAGGGAAATTATCAAATGTTACCTATCTGTGAGTGGCAAAAGTATGTGAACCTCCAGGATTAGAAGTTCATTTGAAGGTGAAATTAGAGTCTAATGTTTTCAATCAATAAGACGACATCGGGTATGAATAGGTTCCCTGTTGTAATTCAAAACAGGGATCTATCAAAATAAGAAAGATAATAGATAGATCTTCACAACATGTTTGTGGAAGTGTATTATAGGGCAAACAATAGAGATTTCTAAGAACCACAGACAAAAGTTTTTGATGCTTATTAGGCTGGAAAAGGTTACCAAAAGCACCTGTGTTTGGACACGTCAATCCACAGACAGACAGAATGTGTACAAATTGAGGGAATTCAAGACCATTGTTACTTGAATGACCAACAAAGATCACTACAAGAGCAAAGTGTGTAAGAGTCACAATGTAACAAAGAAACCCAGAGTAACTCCTAAGCAAATAAAGGCCTCTATCACATTGGGTAATGTTAATATTTACAAGTCTACCGTCAGGAAAACACTGAACAACTATAGTGTGAATGGCAGGTTTATCCAATGGCAGAACCTTATCCATTCTGTGAAACGTGATGGTGGTATTATCATGGTTTGGGCTTGTTTTGCTGCATCTTGCAATCAGTGCTGGAATAATGAGTTATTAATTATACCAACATATTCTAAAGGAAAATTACAGAATATATGTCCATGAACTGAATGTCAAGAGAATGTGGGTCATGCAGCAAGACATCGATATTAAACACACAAGTCGTCTAATAAAAAATGGTTAAAAAAGAAGGAAGTTAATGTTTTGTAATGGCCAAGTCAAAGTTATGAACTTAATCCCATAAAAATGTTGTGGAAGCAGTTCATTCCAGAGATGAAGCTCTTCTGTAAAGAGCAATGGCTAAAATTCCTCCAAGCCGATGTGCAAAACTGTAAGTAACAGTTACCAGTTATTAAGTTAGAAACTGTTGCAGTTGCTGTACAAGGGGGTCACACCAGATACTGAAAGCAAAGGGTCACATACTTTTGACACTCAAAGATATGTAATATTGGATCATTTTCCTAAATAAATAAATGACCAAGTATAATATTTGTGTCTCATTCGTTTAAGTGGATTCTCTTTTTCTACTTTCAAGACTTTCTACTTTCATGAAATCTAACAATGAAGTCAAATTTATGCAGAAATATAGTTAGGGCTAAAGGGTTCACAAACTTTTAAGCATCACAATAAGAGTAAGTTTTTTTTAGAATTTTGGGCCACTTTGACCGATTCCAGAAAGAAGAATGCTATCTCTCCAATCCACTTATCAGGAACAATTGTACTCTCTTGGACTCTTGGGGACAGGCTTACCTCATGACCTCATGAAAAAAGCATGATCTGTAATGTAGTGCCACCCTAGGCCTGGTGATGTTAAAACCACAGATCCAGCCCCACCCTGATGAACACTGAGACTCATGAACCTGTCCTTTGTGAAACTGGGAGGTAATCTGGTAAAGATACAATACTCATACTCATAATACTCATACTCATGAATACTCATACTCATAAGAAATATTCAAGTATGGCTAATATATTTTATTCAAATAGAAGTATGAAAGTGCATCCTATTAAATAGTACTTTAAGCATAAAACCCTCAATATTCTAACTATTCTAATATTCTAACTCAGTATTTGTTAGAGTATACAATTTACTGAGAGTAAGAGGTACATATCTATGACACTGAGGGTACATAATGGTTTGTACTACAACTGCATGTTGTTCATCTGCAAAAATCATACAAATTACATTATCATATTTAGCAAATAACAGAATAAAAACATTTTCAGATATGAGGAACCAAAATATGCTAAATACTTTGGATTTTTTAAATAAATGCTGCTAAATTGCTCATAAGTAGACATGGTCATATTCAGTAATGCAGTATATCATGATATTTAACCCAGCCGTGACCACACAATTGTATCATTTTTGGCCTGTGTACCCTCGTGCCAGGTGCAATGTGTCAAGGACTCTGGGATTCTGGTTCATCCATGAAAATGGATTTTGAACTCAAGGATTCTGGTTGGCTCTTCATTAGGTGCCTTATTAGAATTGGCAAAATAAAATAGGAAAAATAGGTAGATAAAACAGATAAATAAATAAATTCATAAAAACTAAAGTAACAAGCCAGTTTTGACAATGTAGTGAGTAAAAAGTACAGATTTTTCTTTTGTAACATAGTAAGTAATACTAAAAAGTATTAAGTTACAGAAATAATCAAGTAAAGTACAGAGTAGGGATAGAATAATCTATCACTAATCTATCCAAGAGGCAGACCGATTAATCGAGCCAATTAATGCCATTTCGAGATAATCGGCATCGGCCGATATCTGTGCTCAAGAGGTCGATATTCAAAAATAGTGGAGAAAATGCCGAGAAACTTTGTTTCCTGCATTACAACTTGCAGCTCATAAATAGGGACTACTGACTGACTAAAAGCTAAGAGATGCTAAGAGAACATTCAGTGAGGGAGAGGATATTTATGAATGAAAACATTACAACTTACTGCTCATAACTGAGACTGGGATTAAAAACAAAGAGATGCTCCTATCATGTGCACTAATATATATATATTTTTAAGTATTTACACATTTTTCTTTCCAGAAATGAAAAGATGCTATTATATGGTAATAAAGGTTGTTGTTAAGTGCAGCTAAACTTTTATTTTATTTTTTACTTATAAAAAAAAAGAAAGTACATTTAAAACTTAAATAAATGCTCACTTAAGGTCAGCAATGTTGTGTCTCATATATTATTATTAGTTTAATCAGTTGGGAAAAAAAGATATCGGAATATTATCACCCATCGGTCATCCTGATCTCTAAATATCGGCATCGGCCGTTAAAAATCTCATGTCAGTCAACCACTAGTACAGATACCTAAAACAATACTTGAGTACAGCAAGTCCTTGTACTTCATTACTTACCACCTCCGATGAGGGAACCAACTAGATTACATTGTAAATGCAAAGTACTGTTTTGAATAGCAAACAGTTTCAGTTATTTCATGATAAGCCAAGGTGTCCTTTTATGATTTACTGTAAAACGTTTGTTGACACTTTTCTACTTTAAACAGTAGAGTAGAAATTCTTGAAGGATGAAATCACATGTACCCCAGGCAGGCAAAGTAGGCTTTTGAAAATGAAGATATTTTCTCAGGTCTTTTTTTTCTCTACTCAACAGTAAGAAGTAACTACAGATATTTTATTAAATAAACTGGAGTCAAAAATACAGATTTTTGTTTTGAAATGTGTTGTAGTGAAACTAAGACATCTCAAATAATAACTACAACAGTGAAATAGTAATACTTGAAAACTGTTCTAAAGTACAGTAACTGAGTGAATGCACTGAACTACTGGCAATTTGCCCTTGCTTAAATAAAGTACTCAGGGCTGTGCTATTTTTTAATTGTCAACCATCCAGATGTTGATTATTTTCCTATAACAGCATGCTTTCTAAATGTTTTATTCCTTAATTATTCCTATGTCAATTGATATAAAAGTTCACTCACAGGTTCATAGCCCCATGACAGAATCTATAAATTTTTAATTCAAACATGATTTTGTTAGTACATACAATGTTACTGATTCGTGTGTACCCCAAGTGCATTTGCAGCTTCCAGCCCGATACAGGCATATTTTTAAATAATCTACTTTATCATCTTGACCAAACATCCTGTGCCATTTCAGTTTACATACTGACAGAACAGCAAAGATCCACCTACACAGTAAACTTTAACTTTTCTTCAGACGTCTTGTTGGCTTTGAAGACAGGGAATATTTCTTCTGGTGACCAAAACTTGTTTTTGGCAGTAACCAGATTTCTCTTCCATGCATATTTAGGATTCCTTAGATTATTTTTGGAAAATAAAATTTTATGCCATGGACACAAATCAAGCATTTTCTTGCCAATACAACCATTCCATTTTTTGCTTAAGACATCGAAGGGCACATGCTAACACCACTTCCTCAGAGATGCCTGAATAGACAATGCATATGGGTTTTCTTTGCATCTCATATTTGTATTTATTTTGATAAATCTGATTTTGGTTCAGTCTCTGTAGCTATAAGTGCTACATATGAGTACTTATCCCATATATTTAGCACAGTATCTAAACCGAAAAGATGTTTGATTGCTTGTAGCTGAAGATTACCAGTTGTATTACACCAAGCTGTTAGTTTGTTAGGTACTTTAAATGCATACCTTATTAACTATTCACTCAGTGTACTTTGTATTAAAAATAAATTGTCAGTTCTATTGCTATAAAACGTTTATATCAATCTTTTCATTCTTGCGGACACCAAACGTATTTATGGATTTAAGAAATTCACCTTTGCAAAATTAAAAACCCTAACTAGCAGCCTTTAATTTGATAATAAAATGTATTTGTTTACTTATATTCAACAATTATAGGCTACTTGTCCTAACAATGGTACATGTATTATTTTATCTATAAGAGACTTTGTTCAGAGCTGTTTTATAGGGTAAATAAACTACAATTACTATGAGGAAGTTGAAATTACAACATGTGATAAGTTACGCATTAACAGTTTAGACCAGCTGTTTCTCTGACAGCTTGTATGGCACTGGTTTGTAAGGTTCCATTGAATTATGACAGCACATGAGTTCAAAATGTAGACTTAAAACAAAAGTGGTTCCAGTACTACTGTTTTACATACACAATCTGGCTTTTAAACATTCACACCAACATATACTGCTAATGAAGCCAGCAGCTTATCTATGATGGTATTGATCAGGTCATTTTGACACTGGCTTTGCCTTTCTTGTGCTTCTCAGCATTGTCTCTTACCATCTATGCCCCCACTGCCCGCCTATGGGGTCCAAGCTTTGTCGCATTGTGAGAATGGTGTAAGAGAGTGATACAGCTCTTGCACATGGATTCTTACCTTTTTGCTCTGAAGCAAGACTTACAAGCTACAAAGTTCCCAACTCCAAAATCCTCCTTCTGTGGTCCAAGCTGCTAAAAAAGGTTCACTGTCATTTCTGCTCCCACCTTGGCGCAGTGCAGCTCTCAATCATCTTGATTATCCAGTCTTGATTTTCTCACACCCAGGGATGGTGAAGGGAGACATCCACCATTGTTTGCTTTCCCACAAGGCCCAACTTGCAAAGACCGTTCCACAAGAGCTGTCACACTCGCAAACAGGAATAAGAGATTCCTTCCCTCTGTTCTTTTCCTCTATCCCTCCCTTTCCCTTCCTCCGATTCCCTCCCTCCCTTTTGCAGAACATCAATAGGCTCAGTCACCCTTCAGAATGCAAATACTAGAAAGCCTCCACCAGCCTATGGGAGGGCAGTCGATTCACATCCCAACCAATCACATCCAAGACTCATTTTTCAGACTGGAAGGTTGGGCCAGAGAACTATGGGGGGTAGGTATGGGAAAATGCCGTGCCATGAAGAAAAAAAGACACACAGAGAAACTGTTTTGGTAATACAATAGCTACACAACAATTTACCGACTCATCTGAAGTAGCTAACTGTGCTAAACAATATGCCACTGCCAGATGTTACTAATACAGTACTTTCAACTCCGCATCCCAGTATTTGTATCCTAACCATTAAGACAAAAGAATGTAACTGCTTTTATGAATAAGCATATTAACTTTACAAGTAATGAGACTTTTTTTTCGCATTTACGGATATCTGTCCATTTTTATGACCAAATGGCTGTGTGCTTGTTTCTTTCCATGATTTTGATCAACCAAATAAATCTTTAGATTCTGAAGTTTGAATTGTCTCATTGTTCCCCCAGTCACATTGTAGGATTTTTAAACAACTTAATTGTAAATCATGGTGGAAAATAAGTATTTGTATATAATAAGTATAAATAAGTATTTGGTCACCCACAAACAAGCAAGATTTCTGGCTCTCACAGACCTGTAACTTTTACTTTAAGAAGCTCTTCTGTCCTCCACTCGTTACCTGTATTAATGGCACCTGTTTGACCTCGTTATCTGTATACAAGACACCTGTCCATAGCCTCAAACAGTCAGACTCCAAACTCAACCATGGTCAAGACCAAAGAGCTGTCGAAGGACACCAGGAAGAAAACTGTAGACCTGCAGCAGGCTGGGAAGAGTGAAACTACAATAGGCAAGCAGGTTGGTGTGAATAAATCAACTGTGGGAGCAATTGTAAGAAAATAGAAGACATACAAGACCACTGATAATCTCCCTCGATCTGGGGCCCCACGCAAGATCTCATCCCGTGGAGTCAAAATGATTATGAGAACGGTGAGCAAGAACAAACACAGAGGGAGACCTGATGAATGACCTGCAGACAGCTGGGACCAAAGTAACAAAGGCTACCACCAGTAACACACTATGTCGAGAGGACTCAGATCCTGCAGTGCCAGGCGTGTCCCCTGCCAGAGAGCAATAAGTGGTCATCTGTTTTTCATGTCGTCAGATGTAACCCAAATACAACCTTTTTGGTAAAAACTCAACTCGTCGTGTTTTGGAGGAAGAAGAATACCGAGTTGCATCCCAAGAACACCATACCTACTGTGAAGCATGGGAGTGGAAACATCATGCTTTTAGAGCTGTTTTTCTGCAAAGAGGACAGGACGACTCATCCATGTTAAGGGAAGGAAGAATGAATGGGGCCATGTATCTTGAGATTTTAAGCCAAAACCTCCTTCCATCAATAGAGAGCTTGAGATGGAACGTGGCTGGGTCTTCCAGCATGACCAATGATCCCAACACACACCGCTCGGGCAACGAAGGAGTGGCCTCCGTAAAAAGCATTTCAAGGTCCTACAGGAGCATGGCCTCTCCAGACCTCAAGCCCATAGAAAATTTGTGGAGGGAGTTGAAAGTCCATGTTTGCCCAGCGACAGCCCCAAAAAACACTTATTAGAGGCGATCTACATGGAGGAAATGGGGCCAAAATACCAGCTACAGTGTGTGCAAACCTGGTGAAGACTTACAGGAAACGTTGACCTCTGTCATTGCCAACAAAGTTTATGATACAAAGTACTGAGTTAACTTTTGTGTATTGACCAAATACTATTTTCCACCATAATTGACAATTTAATTGGAAAAAAATCATACAATATAATTTTACTGGGCTTTTTTTTCCCATTTTGTCTCTCATACTTGAAGTCCACCTATGATGAAAATTACAGATCTCTCTCATCTTTCTAAGTAGGAGAACTTGCACAATCAGTGGCTGACTAAACACTTTTTTCCCCACTGTAGCTTTCAGTTTTATGAAACAAACTGTTTGTAGACTTCAGTCTTTGCATTTGCTATGTGATGTGAATTTAAAAAAATTGTTCCTTTGTTTAAATTGTGTTTCTATTAGGATCAGGTCCATTGTAATAACTTTCAAGAACTGTACATATCTCTGTTTGTCCTCAGCCTCAAGTCACTTCCTGTCTATTCTCGCTGAACTATGGCTGCCAAACCCCATTCCTGACCATCTTGAGCCCTTGAAATGTTAGTTCTAGCTATGATCTAATACTCCTGATCCAGTTAATCAAGGCTTTAAGTGATTGACTATGGAGCTGGGTGTGTTGGAGCTAAACTCAAGGTGTTAGTCCATTACGAACTGGGCATGTAACCCAGCAACAACAGGCTGCTCTTTTTTCTTGGTCTTAATGGAGAGGAAACTACAAGAGCACTCTTGGGACTTGAAGAAGATTCACAGTCTAAACAATGTGAAGCGTATTCAGATTAGATGGGAAGCTATAGAAGAGATGTATTATTACCATGGCCAAAGCAAAGCAGCAAGATTTCACAGGGCTGAGTCTCCCCTAAAAAGCAATGACGGAAAACAAAACTACATTATACCGTAACTCTGACGCTTGTAAACTGAAGACAAGTGACTGAATGAGAAAATGATTGCCTCCCGACCACGAGAGGGTGCTTAACGTGACACAGGATGCGTTTTAGATGCGCTTTTAACTGTTTAGAGGCTTCGTCCATGGGCTGTGGTAGAGTCGACTCCCATTATGATTCCATGTATTCAGAATCGAACGCAGTCAAAAACTAAATGAAGGACTGCAGAGGAAATCTCCTGTACATTATTACAATAGTCTAAATTATTAAGATTAAGAGGATTTAAATGATCGCAGCATGTTTTTTTTTACTTAAGTTTATTAGCCGGTTGTTACAGAAGATTCATTTATTGAATAATTGCCATAACAATTTTGTACAGCTTTATTTATTTATTTACTCATTCATTCATTTATCATTCATTCATTGTTATTATTATTATTATTATTGTATTGTTATATATTATTTATTGACATTCGTACCTGCTGAAAAAACCCCAGCTATGACCAGTATATGTTGTGTTTGATGCATATGTAGTGTGACACTGATATACTGCATATCCAGCTTTACCAGCAAGACCATTCACGTTCAACAGCTAAACAATCACCCGACCAGTACTATAACCAGCATAAACCAACTTGGACCAATGAACATGGAATGGTCTTGCTAGTTGACCAGTACTATAACCAGTATCTAAAAAAGAACATTATTTAAACTTTTGATCAAACTTTGACATTAAAGATTTAAGTAAGCAGCTCTCAATTTCTATTCACATTTGAGCATGGATCAGTCCAACTGTATAATTTAATAAACATTTTACTGAACATGTACCTACTTGAGTAAATTAGTTAAAATGAAATAAAAATCTATCTTTAATCAAATCAATACGAATACAAAATAATCACCAGAAAGTCTATTCACATATGAAACAATCTTTTTGTGCCAATTCTGAAATGATGTTTACTTTTGGCGACGTAAGTTTATTATCGTAACTTGGTCGTATTGTTGTTTAGTTGTGTCGACTGAAGGAAAAACCCAAAGTAAATAAAAACTGTTTGGACTTGAACTACTGTGGAATCGACTATAAATCTTTTGAGTCGATTGTTTATTCCTAGTACTAAAGGGAATCGGAGAATCGACCTCTTTTTTGTGGGTTCGACTCCTAGCTCATTCAGTATTAATTTATTCGCTGTCTTGTTTTGCCTTAGTTTTCCAAAGTACAGTTAATTTTATTTTGTCACAATTTTACAGTAAAAAATGCTAATGCCAATCGTCTCCTACATCGCCTTAGCCGGTGTATAGTTGATTCTAAATATTTTGAGTCGACTCCTCATTCATAGCTTATGGAAACGGAGAATCGGTTCTTTTATAATCGACTCCTAGCCTGTATCATTCAAATACACATGTGTTTCTGTTTTCGCATGCTTTGCGAACACAGGTTTTAAAGTCCCATGGTTAAACTTAAGCACATGTCATGTACTAATCCATGCAGTTAGGTTTGAACAAAGACAAGAAAGAGCATCAACCTAGATCCTTTCAGTCGACCAAATCCGATCAGCGGAATATTTAAACCAGGTAAACGCTACCTTTCTAAGACAGCGAAACTTTGTCTGGTAGAAAAGTTAAGTTTGTAATAATATAATAGTGAATTAAAAGTGTGGATCAATGTATCCTGGTCTATGTGTGATAGTGGCCGAATGAGTTAGACTGAGCGGAACTGAACCCACGTGGTTTGATGGCGGAGACTCCGCAGCTTCTTTTGTTCCAAAATCAATCAAAATCCGAGCAAGACGGACAGACATGACCGGATCCGCTAATTCAGGAAATCACTAGTATTTCAGATAAGTAATCTAGCAGACCGGTCCGGCGCCACTTCAAGAAACATTTATAGTGTGTAACTTAAAGCGTCCACCTTTAACCAGGGAGAAAAGTTTGGACCGGTACGTTCAGTTTATATTCGATGGTTGGCTTTGTTGCATGCAAATGCGGTATGGTTTGCTAACGCTAACTACACTTGTTATTCATATTTTGTAAAGTTGATTTGTTTTATGAGGAACGAGAGGACCCAGCGTGTAGTGTGTTGTAATGCGGTGATATTTCACGCTGTTATGGTGTTTGGTAAGAGAACGGTTCAGGAGTGTGTGCTTTTATTGCCCTGGTTAATTGTTTAGTTAGCTCCGCAGGATGCGTGCTGCTAGCGGCGCTAGTTTGCTAACCAGCCGCATAACAAAGAAACAGACGGAGCTGAAGCTCCACAATGCTGGCAAAAACTAAAATATTTCCCTATCACACTGTCCGATAACTTGTTACAACTGTCTTTATCGCGTATTTATAACTTCACAAAGAGCTCTTGGTGTGTTTCTAACGTTAATACAAGAAGCCGGCTAATTCCTGCCTGCTTGGTTTGAGACCATTTTAATATGCACTTGATGTATACAATACAGTCCTACGCAAAGTAAACGTTTAGATTTACTTACTGAAAAGAAGTTAACGTGAACTCTCAAACCTTAGAAAGAACATTAGTCAATCAGATGGAAAGAAGCCTAAACTTTTGCACACGTTAAATGTTGTTGTTTTACCCCCATATTATTTAAATCACGTGAAAACAATCAGAAATGTAATTTCTTTCGTGTCTGGTTATTTTTCTCACTCTCATTTGTGTTTTCTGATCATTAGTGCCTCCTTGTTTCTACACTAATTGTACTTTTGATCAATTCCACTTAAAATATAGAAGTACTTTAGTTCTTCAGATAAGGATTGTAGTCCATCTGTTTCTCTACATACTTTGTCCTTTTTACTGTGTTCTCTGATGGTCAGGATGACCACAGATCAAGTATTATTTGGGTGGTGGATCATTCCCAACACTGCAGTGACACTGTTAGTGTGTTGTGCTGGTGTGACTGGATCAGACAGCAATTCTGCTGGAGTATTTAAACAATGTTCCCTCACTTTGCACTGTGCACTACAAATCACCCAATTGCGCCACCTTGTAGGTGTAAAGCCAGAGATGGTAGCTCATCTGTTTCTATTAGCCGTTCTGTAATTCTTCATCAGTGCTCACAGGATGCTGGTGACTGGACATTTTTGGTAAGTATACTTTTTCATCCATCAGTGACACTGAAGTGTTTAAAAACTCCAGCAGCACTGCTGTGTCTGATCCACTCATAGCAGCACAAAATGCACACTAACACATCAGCACCATATCAGTGTCACTGCAGTGCTGAGAATGATTCACCACCCAAATAGTACCTGCTCAGTGCCGGTCCTGTGGGGGTCCCGACCATTAGAGAACAGAGTAAAGGGGAATAACAACGTATGTAGAGAAACAGATGGACTACAGTGTTTTGAACTTGCCAAGTATACAAAGTGGAATACAATGGAATTATTATTGGTCAATAAATAAGATTGCCGATTTAAAAAGTGCAACTTTCCTACTGCAGGATTATGGCTTACAATCTACAAAAACTCTTGAATGAAGTGTAAAAATTGGCAGGTCATGAAGACCTGCAGTGTATCAAATTAATTGCATGTAAAGATTGAAGTAATTAGTTATCTAATTTGATTTGCTTTGTCATTCAAGTACTCATGGGTCTTGCTTTATTGTAATATTAATATATATAAGTATGTTCAGGTGACATCCATAACGTGCATTATCACAGAATGTATGGTGGACGTTAACTTCATTTTGTATTAGCAACATTGCAAATGACTGGTTGCAATAAAGAAATCTTTCATTTAAAAGATCTTTCAGCTGCTATGCCACGCAAGAAGGTGACCGATGTATCTGGGAATGGTGGAATGAAGAGAAAGCGAGCAAGTGGCAAAAAGAAAGATCGGGAGTTCAGCAGCGATGATGAGTTTGATGACTATGAGCAAGAGAATACAAAGAAACCTGGAAAGCAAGCCACCAAACCTGGCCTCCAACCAGTCACTGTGTCTGAAGATGTGAAGGAGAAGATTGTAAGATTTAATTAGACTTTAGCAGACTATAATGATTGTGCTTTTCAAATGCTTTTTTAAACTCCTCTTTATTCTCCTGTAGAAACTTGAGGTCCCCAAAGTTAAAGGTCAGCTACTCATTTTTGGAGCTACTAACTGGGACCTGATTGGACGAAAAGAAGTACCAAAACAGCAAGGTATTCTTTAGCTCAGGGGTGACAAACTCATTTCTCTCCAGGGGCTGCATCATTAAATTTAGAATTTGAGGCCAAGCCATCAACCAGTAGCTATGCAGTACAAAAGAAAAGTTGTATTTTTAATAGTAACTCCATGCCTATATAAATCCTGCTGAATGTGTTCATCATACAGATGTAACAATGCTATAATTAAAACAGCTTAGACTTCGTTACAGCTGTTTCATTTGAGAGCAGTGTTATTAAATATGTGCACAGGTGCATGGGGTTGGACCTCCTTTTGCCTTCAGAACTGCTATAATTCCTCCTGGCATGTATCTCGGTTGGTATTAAGGGGCCCAAAGTGTGCCAAGAAAAGTATTCCTTACACCATTACACGACTAGCACCCACCAGCCTGAACCGTTAATCCGAATGTCTTGGCAGAAATGAAGACTAATCGGACCAGGCAGAGTTTCTTATTTTGTCCAAATTTGTGAGCTTGTGTGAATTGTAGCCTCAGTTGCCTGTTCTTAGCTGACAGGAGTGGCTGTGGGCTTTGCTGCAGTAGCCCATCTGCTTCAAGTTTCAACATGTTGTGCGTTCAGAGATTCTCTTCTGCATACCTCTGTTGTAAAGAGTAGTTATTTGCCTTACTGTCAGTCAGAACCAGTCTGGCTGTTCTCCTCTGGCATTTTTGCCTAGAGGACTGCAGCTCATTGGATATTGTCTCTTTTTTTGGACCGTTCTCTTTAAACCATAGGGATGGCTGTGTGTGAAAATCCCAGTAGATCAGCAGTTTCTGAAATGCTCGGACCATCTTGTCTTGCACCAACAGCAATGTCAAATTCAAAGTCACATTCTTCCCCATTCTGATGCTCGATTTGAACTTCAAGAGCTTGTCTTGATCATGTCTGAATGCATCGAGTTGCTGCCATGTGATTGGCTGATTTAGATATGAAAGTGAAGTGGTCAATGAGTGTATGCATAAGGCCAACATTTAAGATCTCAACATATGACCACTTCGTCTTGTATACACTGCCAATAATGACCTTTTTCACAGTAAAACATTTAGTTTGAACTGCAAGCTACTTCGATTGCATTGCTGCTACACAGCATGCATGTTTTGCACTCCTACGTTATGTGTTAATTTTTTCCCCACTTTAGTTCTGTAACACTGATGTTTTATTTATAAAGATTTCCGACACTTGTATTATTATAACATCTGGAAGCACACAGTGTCCTCGATTAATAATCATAACAAAGATAAGGCAAATGTTATGACTGCTGGGCAAGTGATTTTGCCTAACAAGGCTAGAACGAGATTATGTGGAGCAACATGCACTATATGGACAAAAGTACACCTACAGGAGCTTTTCGGACATCCAATTCTACAGCCATATGCATTTATTTGGAGTTAGTCCCCCTGCTCTTATGGGGAAGTGCTTCTGCAAGGTTTTCGACTGTGTTTGTGAAAGTTTTTGCCCCTTCATCTAGAAGAGCATTTTTGAGGTCAGACATTGGTGATAGATGAGAGGACCTGGCTCACAATCTCCATTCTAGTTCATATCAAAGTTATTTGATTAGTAATTTGAGGTCAGGGGCCTGTGTGGGCCAGTCAAGCTCTTCCACACCAAATTCACCCAACCATACCTTGTATAGACTTTTTGAATGAGATCTGAGGAGGCTGATGTTGTGGATATGGCAGTTATGTAGCCTACTTACACTTACCACTATTGCTCTTGTTAATGCGAACATGAATGCCATGACCTAAGCTAGTTTCAAGTTATTTGAACTACTTTTAAATGTGCCCTTCCTTAAGTCAGCACTTGTTGGCTGCTTTGCGTTCACTCTGTGGTCCAACTCATCCCAAACCATCTCTATTGGGTTTAGATCAGGTGATTGTTGAGGCCAGGTCGTCTGATGCAACACTCCATCACCCTCTTTCTTGGTCAAATAGCCCTTGCATAGCCTGGAGGTGTGTTTGGGGTCATTGTCCTGTTGAAAAACACACGATGATCCCACTAAGCGCAAATCAGATGGAATGGCATGTCGCTGCAGAATGCTTTGGTAGCCATTCCTGGTTAAGTGTGCCTTGGATTTTGACTAAATCACCAACAGTGCCACCAGCAAAGGACCCCCATACCATCACATTTCCTCCTTCATACCTCATGGTGAGAACAACACACGTAGGGTCAGTATGCTGACCTTTTCTGCGTCTTACAAAGACGTGGTGTTTGGAACCAAAAATCTCAAATTTGGACTCCTCAGACCAAAGAACAGATTTCCGCTGGTCTGATGTCCTTTCCTTGACCCATGGAATTCTCCTCCTTTTGTTGTTCTTCCTTAGAAGTGGCTTCTTTACAGCAATTCAACCATAATGTCCAGATTCATGCAGTCTTCTCTGAACTGTTGTTGTTGAGATGTGTATGCTGCTTGAACTCTGTGAAGTATTTACAGTGGGGCAAAAAAGTATTTAGTCAACCACTGATTGTGCAAGTTCTCCTACTTAGAAAGATGAGGGAGGTCTGTAATTTTCATCATAGGTACACTTCAACTATGAGAGACAAAATGAGAAATAAAATCCAGGAAATCACATTGCAGGATTTTAAAAGAAGTTTATCGTAAATTATGGTGGGAAAATAAGTATTTGGTCAGCCACAAACAAGCAGGGTTTCTAGCTCTCACAGACCTGTAACTTCTTCTTTAAGTAGCTCTTCTGTCCTCCACTCATTACCTGTATTAATGACACCTGTCCACAGCCTCAAACAGTCAGACTCCAAACTCAACCATGGTCAAGACAAATGAGCTGTTGAAGGACACCAGGAATAAAGTTGTAGACCTGCACCAGGCTGGGAAGAGTGAATCTACAAGAGGTAAGCAGGTTGGTGTGAATAAATCAACTGTGGGAGCAATTGTAAGAAAATGGAAGACATACAAGACCATTGATAATCTCCCTTGATCTGGGGCCCCACACAAGATCTCATCCCGTGGGTCAAAATGATCATGAGAACGGTGAGCAAAAATCCCAGAACTACACAGAGGGACCTGATGAATGACCTGTAGTGAGCTGGGACCAAAGTAACAAAGGCTACCATCAATAACACACTACGCCGAGAGGGTCTCAGATCCTGCAGTGCCAGGCGTGTCCCCCTGCTTAAGCCAGTACATGTGCAGGCCTGTCTGAAGTTTGCCAGAGTGCATATGGATGATCCCAAAGGATTGGGAGAATATCATGTGGCCCCAAAACATAACTGCTATAGAGGAGATCTGCATGGAGGAATGGTCCAAAATACCAGCTACTGTGTGTGCAAACATGGTGACTTACAGGAAACGTTTGATCTCTGATATTGCCCACAAAGGTTATGTTACAAAGTATTGAGTTGAACTTTTGTTATTGACCAAATACTTATTTTCCACCATAATTTACAATTAAATTCTTTAAAAATCCTATAATGTGATTTCCTGGATTTTTTTTTTTCTCATTTTGTCTCTCATAGTTGAAGTGTACCTATAATGGAAATTAGACCTCTGTCATCTTTCTAAGTAGGTGAACTTGCACAATCAGTGGCTGACTAAATATACAGTGGGGCAAAAAAGTATTTAGAGTCTAAAGTATTCAAAGTTGTTTGAAACCATCTCTCTCAAAGGTCTGAATTGGCACCATGTCATGGACAGCTGACTCCCGAAGTTTGTCATAATTTTAATATTATGCACAGTAGTTATAGTGCAGATGGAGAAACAAGTTTGTTGAGCTGTATTTAACAGCAACTGATTTCTGACATAGTTTGCAGATTTACGTCTTTTGAGCAACATCCATCTTTTCAAAGCCACACCACGTCTAGCAATTATATCTTTATATGCAGACTGAGGCTGGCGCTGTATATTTTGTTTACTATCGCAGTTTGTTCACTCATTTTTGGCTTGATTTGTTCAATTAGCATGCTGCATCTGCAGTAGTCTGTTTTACTTATTAAGCATGTCTACAGAGTTTTGAAAGTGCTCTCTGTCCTTTTCGGTATTTGATGCTGTGGTGTCATGAGGACTTTTCCCCACATTTTTCTACTCTATTGTGCATGTTTCTCAAGGTCCAAGCTGTTAGGAAAGTGGTTGAAGCGTTGGGATGTAAATGTTGGGATGTAAATGTCATCACTGTTCATGATGCAGATTGCAGTGGTTTATTTTTGTTATTTTTCCATTGGATTCTACAAACCTTCAAATTTCTTTTTTTTGACAGATCTGCTCTAGACCAGTGATGGTAGATGGATTGTTTGTTTGTTTTTGTTTTTTAATAATTGTAATGTTTGTGTTAATGTTTTCAATACTGTTTTTAATGGAGTTCTTACCTGTGGGCAGTGTTTTTCTCCCTTGCATTAGTGTGATAAACTCTTTCTAATTAATTTTTGTTTATAATCGATCATTGTATTCCAGGTCTGAATTGGCTCAATTTCTGTTTTTCTTCTAATCTTAACCAACATACAGTACTGTGCAAAAGTCTGTTAGATGAATTTATTTATTTATTTATTTTCTTCCTTTTTTTTCTTTAAAGCCATGGTATAACAACTATATATATATATATATATATATAGATATATATATATATATATATATCTATATATATATATATATATATATATATATAGTTTCCAATTTCTTTACAGTGGGGGAAAATGTTTTAATCAGCCACTGATTGTGCAAGTTCTCCTACTTGATAAGAGGTTTGTAATTTTCGTCATAGGTACACTTCAACTAGGAGACAAAATGAGAAAAAAATCTTGGAAATCACATTAAGATTTTTAAAGAATTTAATTGTAAATCATGGTGAAAAATAAGTATTTGGTCAATAACAAAACTTCAACTCAATACTTTGTAACATTGTTGGCAATGACAGAGGTCAAACGTTTTCTGTAAGTCTTCACCAGGTTTGCACACACTGTAGCTGGTATTTTGGCCCATTCCTCCATGCAGATCTCCTCTAGAGCAGTGATGTTTTGGGGCTGTCGCTGGGCAACACGGACTTTCAACTCCCTCCACAAATTTTCTATGGGGTTGAGGTCTGGAGGCTGGCTAGGCCACTCCAGGACCTTGAAATGCTTTTTACAGAGCCAGTCCTTTGTTGCCCGAGCTGTGTGTTTGGGATCATTGTCATGCTGGAAGACCCAGCCACGTTCCATCTTCAACGCTCTCACTGATGGATGGTCACTCTTTCCAGCCTGCTTCAGGTCTACAATTTTCTTCCTGGTGTCCTTCGACAGCTCTCTGGTCTTGGCCGTGGTTGAGTTTGGAGTCTGACTGTTTGAGGCTGTGGACAGGTGTCTTTTATACAGATAATGAGGTCAATCTAGTGCCACAGGTAATGAGTGGAGGACAGAAGAGCTTCTTAAAGAAGAAGTAACCGGTCTGTGAGAGCCAGAAATCTTGCTTGTTTGTGGGTGACCAAATACTTATTTTCCACCATCATTTACAATTAAATTCTTTAAAAATCCTTTCGTTAATAATAATAAATTATTTCGGGGATTTTTTTTCTCATTTTATCTCTTAGTTGGTGTACCTACGATGAAAATTACATACCTCTGTCAAGTAGGATAACTGACACAATAAGTGGCTGACTAAATACCTTTTTGCTCCATTGTATTATAATACAACCAGAAACTGCAGGACATTTGTATGCAGAATTAAAAAAGAAACTGGACAAAAGTAGAAAAATAACTTCTATAGGCTACAGTGGCAAGTATTTATCAACCTTCCATTATACTTGAACAGTAGCACCATCTGGCAGCTTCTACAGTCCCAAGAAGCTTGTTTGAGAATGGTGTTGTTGGAAAAGTAGCAACCAAGAAGCCACTATTTTGGAAAGCTGAAAGATTGGAATGAAGATCAGTGGAAAAGAGTATTATGGCGTGCCAAGTCCAAGGTTAAAATTTTGGGTCCAGTTGTCAACTGTATATATTGTCATTATACCATTTGTTAAAACAACAAATACAATAGTGGATTAAGACTTTTGCACAGTACTGTACTTCCGAATTGAAGGGTATTTTGTGAGATTAACCATGGTATGAATAAGTGAAATCACACATCAGACACACAACTAAATCCTTCCTCAGCAATGCATCAGAGGTTTATTTATTGAGCAGTTGTTCGTGTGTGACTTTAAAATGTGTATTTGTGAGGATATTTTAAATGAATTTTAAGCAGCTGCTTAGTATGGGGTCTGAGTACCATTGTACCAAAATGAGTGACTTGAAGTTCAATTAGACAAAGGCTTATTTGCTTCATAGGACTTGTATGTATGCTCTGATCAATAAGGAATTGATCTAGGCTCTGTCTATTGTGCATCAAGAACACAGTGTTCCATAAAGTGGAGATTTTCAGCCTTTTGGACATGCGGCTGCCTCTCTGTTTAAATACAAAAGCATGCACAGTCCTTTCCTCCTAAAAATCAGTTGAAGAAGCAGTTGTGATTAGCTTGTAAGTATGCTGTGTGTGTGTGTGTGTGTGTGTAGCTGCATACAGGAACCTGGGCCAGAATCTGTGGGGTCCTCACCGTTACGGCTGTCTGAATGATGTGATGGTGAGCAGTGTGGTTTCAGGGCCCTGTGCTTCCCACAGCCTGCTTATCACCACAGAGGGCAAGCTCTGGAGCTGGGGTGAGTTTCATTGCACTGAGCATGCAGAGCCTTTAAACAGCCATTCTTTTGCTGAAGCTCCTACAGCTGGCCTTTCATAAACTGCACAGGCCTCTCCTTTGTACACTATAAATAATGCTGACGAAACAAGGGAAGAATGTTAAAGGATGGCAGTAATTCCTTTGCAGTATTTCCCCTGTGACATAGAAGAATGTTTATGTTGGAATTTTCACTACCAAATGAATTATCTATGCTATTGCACTCCCTATTTTATTGAGCACTGTTTAAAGTATTTTAGTTTATCCAAATAGGTACACAATATAGCCACTTCATTAAGTTTTAAATGTTTGACCATGTTTGGTTGTTCTATGCTAAACATGGCAATGTGGTCCTTGGTTTCTCTTCATCGATTCAATATCTTTGTTTGTCTGTTGTTCTAGACAGACTTATTAACATACAGAAATTAAACCCATCGCCTGTGTATAAACGCTATGAAGCCTGTGCATGCCCTGTGCTTAGCTATAGGATAAGTACTGTAATTAAACCAGTACCTTTAGAGACCATGTTAAGTAGTAATAAAACAAATGTTAATTACTATGACTTTAGTCCAGTTAGGTCCATGACACTCGCTTCTAAATGTATTTTCACAAAGCTTCTTTACTACATAGAGGAAGAGAGGACTTTGAAAAGACTGACATCCTTTCACATCTATAAACAAGTCACAGTTTTTAGTCACACTCTTATTTTGCAAATGCTGGGGATCTTGGGTGATCTCCATTTGCAAAAGCTTTTGATATTATTTCAAAACTGTAAATAGCCCAAATAAATTTAGAAATAAATGTAGCACAGAAAAACGCAGTGTTTCCATCATTTGATCCGATACCTCTAAGTGTGCACATTACTAAACTGTAAAAAGCACCTTTACCTGTGCAGTCCTATTCACATGGAATTTCCCGTTTGGTGCTGGAGAGAGTTCACCTGTTGGTTGTTCACAATGTTCACATCACTATTTGGATGAGCCAAGACTTGATGATATTAAACATGGTTGATTTTTATCACAGGGTCAAGATGAGAAAACGATTTGCTTAAGACAGCTGTCCTGACCACATCACTATTTATTTTGACATTGAAGATTTGTTCGCGATGGCAAATTTTCTTAAAGAAATTTGGTTTAAGGCTGCCATTACTGACAGCAATTTCCACAATCTACAGTGAGACCAAAACCAAAGTCATTGAATCACTGTGAGAAAAAAGAAATCCAGTACAGAAAAAAACATTGATGCATCAGTAGTTTTGTCATCACGTCCCTCTGAATCGCATCATCGCAGCCCTCTGAATTGTAATTGAATCATGAGGTGCCTAAAGATTCCCACCCCTACTAAATAGCACCAGTATTCCTGCAGCCAGTGAGTTGTGGGCCAGTTATTTCATATAGTGAGTCATCGAAGGCATGGGAAGTGTAAAAGCCAGGTTTCGGGAAACTCCACACAACACTTGTTCCTTAATCAACCAACAAAATTAGTGACCTCAGACCTTGGGATCAGAACAAGAAATGTTTAAAAATGCATAAATAATTGCCAAATTCTGTGGAAATGTTTCAGTTTTGCTCTAAAATATATTACCATGTTAGTCTCACTGCTGTGCTGTAAATCATTTATAACCCCAAATTTTTCTTCTGTTGTTCTGTGTTAATACTAATTGATTGATTGTTAAAATGCAATACAATGTTATTAATCCAATGAGAACTCTGTTCTACAAGCATCAACTGGCAGGATCAAAAGCTAGAGCAAGATGTGTAGTTGTGACTTTTCTTAGTTTAATATGCAAGCACCTAGACCCAACAAGATAGAAGCATTGAAATAAGTGATAGTGTTGAGGAGTGCAAAAATACTAGTAAATGCAGTCATTCAAACTGAATACTACAAATATAGAGGAGTTTATAGGCCCGTACAAAAACTTCTGATTCTGTCTCAGGTCGCAATGATAAAGGCCAGCTGGGCCACGGAGACACCAAGCGCTTGGATGCCCCAAAGCTTATAGAGGCTCTCGGGGAAGAGGTGATCGTGGCAGCTGCCTGCGGTCGGAACCACACCCTTGCCTTAACAGGTAGCCGTTTTACATAAAATAGGATTTGACATGGTCCTGGTGGTAATTGTTTCTAAACAAGAGTTTCTCTTGCAGAAAATGGTACTGTCTACTCATTTGGAGAGAACAAACTTGGGCAGCTTGGCCAAGGCAATCAGACGGACGCTGTTCTTAGCCCAGCTACGGTAAACTCTTTCCCGTTTCATTCTTCTCCTTACCACAGAATTGTTGGTCAGAATTGTACAACTCTGATTCTGAAATTTCAGGGCATTAAAAACATTGAAATTTAATGAATCCCTGTGAGTTGGATGTGGTGCATTTGATATTGCAAAATGTTTTTACCTGGTGGAATTTATGCAAAACAGTTTTACTTAACATCTCTACTGTTTTTGCGGTAATTGCAATTGGTAGTATTTTACAAGTATGACAGTTTTTCTCCCTTACATTATTGGGTGCAACATAGTACCCAGAAGATGCAGACAGAACTCAATACCATCATTAGCTCCAGTGCCCCTGGGTCGATCCCAATCTCAGACTGTGCCTTTGTGAAGTCATGTTCCAAATTCTTCCTCCTCAATTCAGATTTAAGCTACATCTAAACATAGTGACAGGGTTCTCTCATGTCTCGCCAGCCACCATATAATGTGATTGCGTTTGATATAAAAACTATAGCATGTAAAATGCTATACAGTGCATGCCATCGCTTGCTTCATTGCTTTGCTATTAATCAGTCGTCCATTCTGAATTCACCCTTCTTATTAGGTTACAGAAAATATACAGTGTAACTGAAGTTCTGGAAGGATATGTTGACTATGTGCAAATCTAAGTGTAAACTATTTACCTTCCTCAGGTTTTGTATAACGGACAGCCAATAGTTAAAGTGGCTTGTGGTGCTGAGTTCAGTATGATTGTGGACTGCAAGGGCAACGTTTACTCCTTTGGATGTCCGGAGTACGGCCAGCTCGGTAAGATATTGTAACTCTCTATTGGATGTCATAACTTTGAGAAGGCTTTTAGAAGACATTTTTTGCTTTTACTTCCAACAGGACATAACTCTGATGGAAAATTCATAGCTCGTGCCCAGCGCATAGAGTTCGACTGCGAACTCATTCCTCGCCGAGTCGCTATTTTCATTGAGAAGACTAAAGACGGCCAGGTTCTTCCTGTACCTAACGTAGTGGCGCGGGGACGTCGTCTGTGGTGCTAATCACACAGTGAGTACAGATTCTGTGACCTTAAGGTTTCTTAGGCAGATATGGGTTGGATAAAGTGCATATTGACACACAAGTGCTTTGGTTAAGAGGGTGACAGAGGATTGTTTTTCGGTCTAAACATGTCCTTGGCAGACTCATCCCAACCACAAACGTTGTTGTCAGAGCTGTTGGGGCACTCTGGTAAATATGGATAAACAGGCTGTGAAAACATCTTTGTGATTAATTTGTGTAATCTCATGCTGAAAGGTGGGGTATACACAAATGGAAGTGTGCTGCTCTTCAGAAAATCACTCATAAGCTATAGAAAGCAAGTAGACCTAGGCATTTACTTTTTTGACGGAAGCCAAAAATGCATTGATAGACAGCATTATGAACAACACTGAAGATCAGCCAGAAGAAACAGACTCAAGAGGATGTGAAACCAGTTTAAATAGTTATAGGTGAGAGAGAAATAGAGGGGGTAAATGGTTTTATTGCAATGTTACGGACACACACTTGTAGATGCCATTTCCAGCTTGTTACATACAAATGGTGGAAAGTCATACACACAAACATGAGTAACCTGCACAGAAAGTCTCTAACCACATCAACTGAGTTTTAACAGTCTCTAGTCCAAAAATGAGCTTGTGAGAAAATGAGCGCATGACCGGTAAGGTAGTACACACCTGACTTCTGCTCTTAAACTCTTAACTCCCACCTCAGCTTGTGGATCCGCAGCATTAATTGGCTGTTGAGGTGACCAGCTGTTTATAGCTGCAATGTCCAGACTTGAGACAGATTTTTATTTTCTGTTGTAACTTATTATACTTGTTAAAACCTCGGTTGTTAAAGTGAACAGACATTGATTGGATGGTCATTAAATGGTGCATACCTGTATTTAGATTCTTTCATATAAGTAAAAACTCGCATTTAAAGGTACATGGATAAGTGCTTTAAGGATATATTTTTCATTTTAGTGTAACTAATCTTATTTTCGGACTGAGATTAAGCTATTTAACCATTAGTCTTTTGTTCACTGTCTTATGCAAACAGTTATATAAAGCTGACTTGAGAAGAAAATAATTAGCATATACAGCAGTCCTAACAATAATTCTATCTTGGTGTAGCTGGTGCTGGACTCGCAGAAGCGCGTGTTCTCCTGGGGTTTTGGAGGTTATGGACGTCTGGGGCATACAGAACAGAAGGATGAGATGGTCCCTCGTTTGGTTAAACTCTTTGATTTCCCTGGCCGTGGAGCCACACAGATATACTGTGGATACCAGTGTTCCTTTGCTGTCAGTGAAATGGGTAAGAAGGCTGTCTAGAAATGTACATGGTAAAGATTTTTTTTTCCTGTGTAAGCAAGTGGAATGACACAATTGTTTTTCAGGTGGCCTGTTCTTTTGGGGTGTGACAAATACATCTCGCGAGTCGACCATGTACCCAAAAGCTGTGCAGGATCTTTGTGGCTGGAAGATTCGCAGTCTGGCCTGCGGGTGAGTTCAGCTTATTTTGCTTGCTCCGATATGTTCTTTTTTCCTGTGTGAGGCAAATATGAAGTTTTAACTCACATTTGGAGTTCTCTTTGCTTGTTTAGGAAGAGCAGTATTATCATTGCTGCTGATGAGAGCACCATAAGCTGGGGACCTTCACCTACATTCGGAGAGCTGGTGTGTTTCTGTTTATTCAGCCAGAGTTTGTGTATAGCATGGCAACGAATCCTGGATGTTTCATATTTGAATGATTCTTATCTGCAATCACATTTTAAACTATTGTGGTTATAGCTATCACAAGAGCATTGTAAGCCTACCAGACAAAATTAGTCACCTGTGGCTGAAACTTACCTCACAGGCTAAGCGTGTATTATCTCCATGAGCAGGACTAACAACTACAATTCAATTTGCCATGGACTGGACAAGTTTCTGGATGTAGGTGACATCAGTGTTCAACCACACTTGAATGTGTTACTCGTTGTTTCAAGTAATAGGGATAGGAATTATATTGTTCAATAAGATAATGAACAAAAGGCAAAACCTGGTTATCTAGCAGCTCCATGTAGGCGTTGTGGTTCAAATTTACTGTCATGTCAACCAAAAGACCTAATTTGTGTAATTAACACCCCCCGAACCCCCTTCCTGAGGTCTTCAATGAACACGACACCTAGCATCATTCACATACAGGCTGAAACGAGATTCATCTGATCAGATAACGAACAGTCTGTTTATTTTTATTCACCCACTGTAACCTGACAAAGTGCCACTCTGCTCCATATGTTCATGGTATGCAGCTTAATGCAGTGTTCTTTCAGAAATTAGTTGTGAAGGACCAGTTTTTGCTTGGAAACAAACCTTTTTTTTATTTATTTATTAATTCAAAAGTCGTGAAACACGCTGGTGGTCCCTGTTTGTCACCTTTGTTTTTCAGCCACTGATGATTCTGATGAGAATTTCCTGTAGATTTTTCGCCACTACTGATTTGGCACACCCAAATGCAGTCACTGCTTTTTGCCAATCCTTAACATCTGTTTTGCGACCTGTTTTCGACACATTGAACGATACATTTGTCGCAGTTTTCAATCCATGGATCCTGTCACACACCCCGCAGTATTTATAGCTCAATCATCCTCGTGGCATACCATCTGCAGTAGCCTAAAGTTACTGCCACCTTAAACATGCAAGGTGACATTTTTTGTCTAGGGAGCTTGGATTACAATAGTAATTTGCATTTAAGGTACTTGGTACCGTAGGTTGTGTCCAAAATGGTACCATAAACACTATTTCCTTCATAGCAGTTAGGTCATCAATGCAAATACTAAAGCAACCTGTGACTTAGCCTGCTTTTAATATAGTACACTGGATATAAATGATGCGTATTTTGTAGGGTTATGGTGACAACAAACCAAAGTCATCCACCACAGCTCAGGAGGTGAAAACTCTAGACGGCGTGTACTCAGAACAGGTAAGCTAGAAACAGCGCACTCAATGCAAATTAGTTGAAGTTGTTTTCTTTCAGATGGTGGGGCACAAACTGTATATGGTCAGCATCAGACTCAATGAATCTAGACACAAACCTACACCGATAAGTCATCACATTAAAACCACTGACACATGAAGTCTTTAACTTTGAGGTTTTGACAATGTTCTGGTGGAAACCTCGTCTTGACATTCTTGTGAATGATGGACTGACCCTTTTCACCTACCTAAACATTGCTGCAGAACAAGTGCACCCCTTCATTGCAGCGGTATTCCCTAATGTCAGTGGGCTCTTTCAGCATTCTGCAACATTAAAAAAATGGAATGAGTAGAAATGTTGTGGAAGTGTTTCAACAGTAAGCCCTTCAGTATGCTGTAAGCGGGGTTACATGAAATGACCGTTTACCTGAGCCTTTGTGAATTTGTTTCAGGTGGTGATGGGCTACTCGCACTCACTGGTTATTGCCCGTCAGGAAACTGATCAGGAGAAGGAGAAACTTAAGAAGCTGCCAGAGTACAACCCACGTACACTGTGATCGAATCCAGCAGTGTTTTACTCCTGTCATGTCTTCAGAGGCTTCTGGTTCATAGAATCCCTCTGCTCACTAGGTCACTGTTGTCATCAGGTTGGTTAGGATTTTTAGGACTTCAATTAAACAATCCAAGAAACGTGATAAACAGAAATCAGTTTGGACTGTGATATGAAAGGGACATGCAAAAAGTGATTTCCATCAGCTGGAAGCTCCCTGCAGTGGCTCCTCTGGCTTCATGCATCAGTTTTCATACAATATCTGCAGTTGAGAGGGAAACCTTCTCTCTTCAAGCACTTAAACTCCTCCGTTGGATTTCTAGTTCTCTTCCATTATACATTCCTTAAGGATGTTCATCAGAGTGTTATGTTTTTTCTGGGTTTCTTTTGTTTGTTTTTGTTTTCCCCCCCTCATGAAGTTGGCTGGGAACTGTTTTGTGCCTGCTCTCTCTAAATAATTGGTGCTAAATCATTTCGGGGCAAACTGTGCTTGATTGATACAAGCTGGTAACACTGAAAAAGCGACGCTCTGTGCTTGTGCCTTTTAAGGGGATGTATTAAGGCTGTGGATGCGCAAGTCATGTGGGACCATAACGTTCTTTTTTGTTAAGAGTATACAGTCACCATACAATGTTTTATGAAATGTGCCATTATTTTTTTGTGTTCATTTGTGCTTAATTGATGACCATTCCAACATCTGCCATAGTGAATTACCTGTATTTAAGTAACTGTAAAACTTTTCAGACTACAGGATTTTGGGAGGATGTACATCCTGTTTTATGTACGTCTTTGTAATGCTCAAATTGTTATTGTTTGGGTGGTTATTTTTTTTTTTTGGTTAAATGTTCATTGGGATTTAATTTGATATTCCATATAATTTTTAAATAAAGGTTCATTTACATTGGTAATAATATTAGTTTATTTCCAATTATTTGAATCCCTGTTATCTGAATTCCTGCTGTTACATATGAGGTATTTTTAATACCCAAACTAACTATAACAAATGGGCCAATGCTGAAATAACATAATATATGGTGTTAGTTTTAGTATATTTTGGTGTTTAATGTGGTCGTAATGGTTGTTTATAATGTAGCATTTAGTGCTATAAGAAATGGGCAAGATGGTTGCAGTGACTATGCGTGCTTGCCCACGCTGTACATGAGAAAGGTGTAGTCCTACCCAACCTGCAGGTAATGGACATGCAAATAGATCAGACTCCCTGTGCCACTATGGACTACTTGCATTCATGGCTGTGACGTGCTTCTGTTTTCAAATAGTACACGTTTCCGGTCACGTAGCTTCCATTTATCAGCTTTCTCCAAACTTAGTTTTTTGCTAGTGCATATCAAAATGAGTGTCCATCGTAAGGTTTTTTTTTAAAGACAAAACGGCTCCAGAAGAAATATTCAGAGCACTGTTGTGCCCCCCTTTGTTCGGTGTCTGTGAAATTTAAAGGAAGTTTGTTTCCATAGCTTTCCAGCCCAGAGTGACCTCATGAGACAGTGGCTAATAAACATTCGTGGGGACCACTTTATCATTTCTCTACTTACGAAGGTCTGTAGCAGACATTCCATACTAGACCACTTTGTTGAACCAAAAACACCAGAACGTCAGAGAAGACTGGCAAAATGTGCAGTGCCTAGTACAGCACTTGGACACAAGGGTGCAGGGAAAGACCGACTGAACCCACCTTCCTGCAAGATCCATCAACAGATCTTCCAATGGATTATAATTACTGTGCTGTCCCTGTCCGTCATCTCTGGACATGTGTCGCACGGAAATAGGAAGATATGTCCCATGAAGTAAAAGAGCTGAGAAATTCTCTACAGGAACTACACGTCCAGCGGAGTTTTGGACTAATACATAGTCTCACCGGCTCCAATGAGGATATTCGGTTTTACACCAGGTAACGGGTACAGTAATGCCCCGCAAATTCACACTTCTGAATCTGCGGCTTCACAAATTCGCGTATTTGTACCTTGGAACCTAACAATTAAACTTCGCGGGTCTGGCAGATGTAATCCGTAGATTTTTTTTGTAGATGGTAAGTTGGATATATATATTTTTTTTACGTTAATTTGTTAAGAAGAATAATAAAAGCAGCTAATTCATGAACATAATGTTATGAAATAGAGTACATGCACTATTTGCGAGGATGAAGATAGCATTGGGTCTAGGAATGTAACCCCAGCAAATTTCGGAGTATTACTGTAGTAAACACCACGACAGATGCAATGCACCAACAATTTGATAACCAATTTGCTGTTAATGTAATACATTTTCCAACAGATTTCCAAGCTATGACCACTTAATGGCATTTTGGTGGCTCATTGCAAGTGTAGTCGGAAACCGGAAACGCTAGAGCAGCACTAAGGAAAATGTAGAAGTAATTGTGCAAAGAGCTCATTATGCTGACACAACTGAATGTGGGTTGAATTTGGAATATACATGAATTGGATAGGGAGTTCCCAATAAGAGATAATGGGTTATTGTGCTCCTGTTTTCGGAATATTATTTCTATGAATATTTTTCCAAAACAAAGTACATTCAAATAACCTCCCAGGAAAAATGTACTGTGAATTTTCACAGTAAAACTGTGAATTGCTTGACAGTTTTAATGTGAACTTTCACAGTTTGACCATGAAGTTCACAGTTCTACTAAATTTTTGATGGTAATTTGGCCACTTCATGGTTCCACTGTGAAATTTCATAGTACAACTGTAAACTTGGTGGACTATGAACTGACCATGAATTATTTCACAGCTGTACTATGAATTTTGGTGGTAATTTGGCCACTTAATGGTTCTACTGTCAAATTTCACAGTACATTTTTTTTCCTGGGCTGGTTTGACTATTAGAAAGAAATCCTTATAGGAAGAAGGTTAAATACTGTTTAATTATGAACTTCTCATTATCTCTGGACTGATCCCAGTTATTGTCCTTCTAGTACTTTATAAGCTTGAATGCAATTGTAAATGTTTTACTACAACTGATCAGTAGGGACCCCCCAGTCACTCACTCACTCACACTTGTACCATGTTTTGTTGTTTTTAATTGCTTGTTTTAGGTGTGCATTTGGGTGTAAGTACCTGGAATTTGGGCACCTTCGGATGTCCCAGAGGACAGGTTTGGGAGTGAAATGAAGAAGCATGAGCAGCCTTCTAAAGCAACTTCTATAAAAAAAAGGTTTGAAATTGTATAATATTATGTAACTCCATCTATATACAGTGCTGTGCAAAAGTCTTAGGCCACCATTAGATTTGTTGTTTTAGCAAAGGTATTATGACCAAATATAACCTATTATCAATGATTGGACACACAAATTTCAAATGTGATTTCATCACTCCATAATAGTCTTTTGATCTTCATGAGTTTTAGCATATCTTAGCCTTTTCACCCTGTTTTGAAAAGAGTAGTTTATTGGCTGCTACCCTTCCAAAAAAACTATTCTTGATCAAGCTTCTATGGACTGGAGAAGGGTCCATCTCCCATGCCAAAGATTTTTCTTGCTCAAATATTGCTCAAATGTGAGGCGAGGCCCCCAAATTCAAACAAAAATTCGATTTTGAACATGGGCACCCTACATCAATCAATCAACAATCATGGTGCGATCTTCCAAAGATGATGCACGTAATCCAGTCGGTGATGATAAAGCACCAATACAGTATGCCAATCGCCATAAAACCCAAATGAATTATTGCTATTTTATTATTTCATATACATGTAATTATATCAGTCAACGGTTCAAATTCAGACACGCAAATGTCCCAGTGACAAGTGACACTCAGTGGCTATAAAGTTTCACTTATTGTATTTACCTGCCTATCATTTTTATATTGTTTTGTAAACAGACTATCAAGACATGCATCGTTTTATCCAAAAATTTGAGATTCACATCCCTAATCCAAATACATTTGGGTTAATTTAGTTTTAGTTACCCTAAACTGTCCCAGTATGAATGTTTGACTAATATTCTTCTAACCTTACCCTGTCTCGGAGAAGCATTTACACTGATGTGATGCTAAATAAATAAATACCACTACCACCCAAGCGCTGTCCAACACCAATTCTTTTTAACTGACTAATACTTAAATAAACTGTGACACAGGGAAAGTTTTGTAACGAAGTCTTGAAAAAGGTTGGTGATAATAAATGCTTTTAAAATGCATTATAAATGGTATTAAGGGACACTGCCAAACTTGACCAGCAGCACCAAGTATTCAAACAGGACAGTTAACAGACTTGACGCTTTTGTCTGTATACAGTGGGGCAAAAAAGTATTTGGTCAGCCACTGATTGTGCAAGTTCTCCTACTTAGAAAGATGAGAGTTCTGTAATTTTCATCATAGCTACACTTCAACTATGAGAAACAAAATGAGAAAAAAAAAATTCCAGAAAATCACATTGGATTTTTAAAGAATGTAATTGTAAATGATGGTGGAAAATAAGTATTGGGTCAATAACAAAAGTTCAACTTAATACTTTGTAACATAACCTTTGTTGGCAATGACAGAGGTCAAACGTTTCCTGTAAGTCGTCACCAGGTTTGCACACACTGTAGCTGGTATTTTGGTCCACTCCTCCATGCAGATCTCCTCTAGAGCAGTGATGTTTTGGGGCTGTTGCTGGGTAACACGAACTTTCAACTTCCTCCACAAATTTTCTATGGGGTTTAGGTCTGGAGACTGGCTAGGCCACTCCAGGACCTTGAAATGCTTTTTACAGAGCCACTCCTTCGTTGAGAGCCAGAAATTATGCTTGTTAGTGGGTGACCAAATACTTTCTTTCCACCATGATTTACAATAAAAAAAATGTTTAAATTAATATGCAGAACAAATTAACAAGATTTTTTTTATTAATTGCATTTGGTTTATGCTAACGCAACTGATGCCTTTGCTTTAGTGGTCTAATAAGTATTTTTGGTAGGTTATCCAGTTATAAGTGGTAGCCACAACATGGCTATGAGCTATCACTACCTTGCCTGCAGCCTGGATGACTTTCACTTAAATATTTGCTGAGGTCTGTTACTCCATTCGAAATACTAATGTATTCCTTTAAGAGATATTTATTCTTCTGCCGTACGACATTCCAAATAATAAAGAAAAACAACAGCTCAGGATTTCTCTTAAATGAGTTTATTTAAACGTACAAAAGAAACAGCTTAATCCTCGTCCTCTTCATCTTCCTCATCCTGATTGATCTGGAAGTAGCGAAGTTCATAGCTCTCCTTCGTGTTAGCCACGACGCGCAGCCAGTCTCTAAGGTTGTTCTTCTTCAAGTACTTCTTGGTCAGATATTTCAGGTATCTGAGGGTAAACCAAAATATGTTTTTATTTCCACTGTATGATTAACAATGCATGAAGATAAGGGACGTAAAATGACTCGGTTAGTTAAACATTAGCCATAAGAGCTGGTAAGCGAACCTTTTGGAGAAGGGGACCTCAGAAGAAACTGTAATCTTGCTTTTGCTCCTCTCTATGGAAACGACCCCACCGCCGAGGTTTCCTGCTTTCCCATTCACTTTGATGCGTTCCTGAAGGAACTGCTCCTGTGAGAATATACACACATATTGAAACATTCTCCAAAATCACTCGAGGACGGGTTTTTAATCAATAAGCACTGTGCTCAGCACTCAATAGCAGTAACAAATGTTAACCAGGGATGCCAAAACCAGTGCATAAATATCTACCTATCTACCTACTCTATGACCACCAAGGCACCTGAACTTATGCGCCGAGTACAAAAAGTTTCCCTAAACACTAGATTTGTACAAACAATATAGATATGTTTAACAGTTTTTGGGGGTCATACACAATTTTAGACACTCCCATAAATGGTTTTACACATTATAACAGGATATCAGAGGCATTGTATAAATGTGAAACATTACTGTGTGGTTTAACTACATGCCTGGCACACAGGACAAACAGCTTGCTCATGCTTTTCAGTAAAATGAATTTTTTGCATTAGAAAAACTCAGGTTCTGTTTTTTGTATTCTGAACACTACTTCTCAGCAGCCCTTCATCAAAAAGTCCCAATGAATTGCTGTGATGGAACAAAAAGATAACGTGAAAATAAATTGATTTCAATTAGATTTTAATAAAACGTGTGCTCTGTTTAACGTCCACTCGCTTTGAAAGCTGAGGTCTTAAACAGCAGACGCCCTTATGGTGGAGATGGCAGCAGGAAGGTTGGGTGGTTAACTTTACAGAAGTCAAACTGGCAACTGGCTCCCTATCACCAAGGGTGTACCTTGGTGATAAACCAATTAATGCCATTTCGAAATAATCATGGGGCCTTTATGAGAGGATAAGCTTTGTTTCCAGCATTACAACTTACTGCTTTTAAGTGGAATTGGGATTAAAATAAAAAAGAGGCCGATACAATGTGCAAAACTCTAATATGGTTTATTTTTTTGCAAGTATTTACACATTAAATTTTTTCCCAAAAATAATATTATACTGTTATCTGGTAATAAATGTTGTAGTTAACAGCAATAAAACCTTTTTTTTTATATATATATATAAAAAGAGTGCAAACACAGAAAGTGCATTTATACATTCGGCATTATATATTGCCCATCAGTCACGCTCTCTAAATATCGGCATCAGCCATGAAAAAACCCATTTTGGTCGACCACCAGTATACCTCTTGTCTGTACCATATAAATTTAGGGCCAGACCCTGGCCTCAGACCCTGAGCAGGTTCAGTGGGAGATAAAATGGGATACTTTGCTCACGTGATGATGTTTTCCATACTGCTTAAACTCAAAAGCTAAAGTTTTTTATTTCTACCACAAATTGTTGTTTGGTTTTCTTTTTCCTAGCAACAGTCAACATTCTGTTAAGATCATTAATATAGCCTATATTAATGTATACAGTAGATGCACATATGAGCTAAATTACTGTACAGTACGTGAAACTGTGGGGGCTCCAGAAACGCCAGTCTAGTTGGACACCACTGTCTTTGAGCACGAAAGGAGGGATTTTCTAGGTGGACATGCACAAAACGCTTTGAATCCAAAAGGCATTGAATGAAAAGCCATTTCAGACTCACTCCATGTAAGCAGCAAAACACTGGTTAAACGCACGTACACAACGACTTACAAAGTTGGCAGCATCCATGATGCCATCCTCGACTGGGTGAGTGCAGTCCAGAGTGAACTTCAGCACTTGTTTCTTTTTCTTGCCACTTTTCGAGGTCACAGGTTGCTTCTTCTGTTCAGCAATTTAGAAAAAAAACATATTTAGTAATACTCCCAATCCTGCCTTCATCAGATGCCTAAACAAAAGGAAAGCTTACAAGTGCAGCATTAGGTCTCAAGGCTAACTATATACAATTACACAGTAATCCTCATCACAATCATTTCTGAACACAGAGAATGTATATGGCTTACTGTGTAATTGTATATAGTTAGCCTTAAGCTTTCATTTCTTAGCATAGCTACACGGCATCTTCCCCAAGTGACTAACAATAGTGTTAATTGTAATTTAGTAGTGTTGCCCTTTAGTGTGAAACAAGGTTAAGCTGCTTAACAGCTGTTAAGCTGTGTGTACAAACCCAGTAAACATGGTCCACAACACAAACTACCATGCCACAACCAGTTCAGTCTCACCGAGTGGCCTATCACCCAAAAACCATCCGGTCATTGGTTTTCCTTCTCCATTAAAAGCCTACGAGCTCTACTTCAGATCTAAGATTGGTGACCAAGACAAACCTTGGTGAGAACAGAAGAATCATGTACTTCTATCAGATCTAAAAGCATAAAACTCTACTGAATACCCAATCTTCCTTCTGCCATAAAACCAGTGCCACGCAATGAGACTTTGCCACTACCAAAGCCACCACTGACATACAGCGTAGATGAGGCAGATGATGTCATAACACATAAAAAACAAAACAAAAAACTGTAAACGCACTCAGTGATCCAATGCTAGTGAAGGCAAAAAAATAGCATGGAACGCATTTAAAGTTGTTGATAATTTTCTTTTCAACTACAGAGCACCAAACTACACTGAGGTAATTGAAAACATGCTTAAGACATACAAAACCATGAAGTAGCATTACATTTCTTTTCTGCATTTATACTTCGACGTGTTGCCTGCTGATCTTGGTGCAGTCAGTCACAAACATAGTGAAGGTTTAATCTGGACACTGTGACCACAGAAAATCGGTATTGAGGAAACTGTACATCAAGTACATAATAACAACTAATTTCGGAAAAAAACTTTTGCTGAATAGGTGATTTATTTTGGCTGTTCTTTATCATTTCAATTCTTTTTTAAACAGCTGCTCCTGGAAAACTTGGC
>JAJAGP010002648.1:0-104478 GCA_025084515.1 Ancistrus triradiatus | reverse complement strand
CATTGTTGTTCAGTGTTCTTCTGATGGTGGACTCATGAACATTAACATCAGCCAATGTGAGAGAGGCCTTCAGTTGCTTAGAAGTTACCCTGTGGTCCTTTGTGACCTCACCAACTACTACAGGCCTTGCTCTTTGAGTGATCTTTGTTGGTCGACCACTCCTGGGGAGGGTAACAATGGTCTTGAATTTCTTCCATTTGTACACAATCTGTCTGACTGTGGATTGGTGGAGTCCAAACTCTTTAGAGATGGTTTGTAACTTTTTCCAGCCTGATGAGCATCAACAACTCTTGTTCTGAGGTCCTCATGATACACTTCCACAAACATGTGTTGTGAAGAGCAGACTTTGATAGATCGCTGTTCTTTAAATAAAACAGGGTGCCCACTCACACCTAATTGTCATCCCATTGATTGAAATCACCTGACTCTAATTTCACCTTCAAATTAATTCCTAATCCTAGAGGTTCGCATACTTTTGCCACTCACTAATATTGGATCATTTTCTTCAATAAATAAATGACCAAGTATAATATTTTTGTCTCATTTGTTTCATTGGGTTCTTTTGATCTGCTTTTAGGACTTGTGTGAAAATCGGATGATGTTTTAGGTCATATTTATGCAGAACTACAGACCTCCACTATATTGTATGTGTACCTAAACATATAAACACATAGAACAGCAAGCTACGAGCAGAATACACAAGACAAGACAGGGTTAAATACATGAAAAAGAAACAGGAACACACAATCAAACACTATTCACTCACAGTTTCTTTCCAGACCAGGCTCATGTTCATAGTTTGTCTGGTCCTGTTTCTGTTTCACATATTTAACACTGTTTCGTGTTGTACAATGAGAAAGTACCGAGCAATTTTTTCCCATAAGGAATAATGTAAATTGAATGAATCCATTCCAGACCCCCATGAAATCCACTCTGTATGAGCATTATATGCATAAATGGAGTTGTATTGGACAGGTGCACCCTTTATGATGGGGATACATTCTGACAAACCCATCATAAGTTAAATGTATCATGAACTGAGTAAAAATGTAAATATAAAGAAAAACACGATAAACACAGCAGAGGTCTTCACCGAGGAAGGGCTATTGTGAATCTGAATCACTGTGTACTGAATCATGAATCGTGGATTGAGTTTCCACATCCTCTATTACAGCAAAGATCAGAAGAAACTTCTCTCATTCTTTGTTCTTCTTGCCTATGATCTCATCTTTGCCATCTACTGACTCCTTCTTGGCACTCCCCGCTGATGCTTGTGATGCTACTCTCTGCAAAACCCTCTCCAAGTCTCTGGACACCTTCTGTCCTCTTATTTCCATGCCAGCAAAACCATTGCTGTCCAGTCCCTGGCTAACTGACACTCAGCATGTCATAGATCAACCCTTCACAGTGCTGAGAGAAAACAGCTTAGAAAGAGATCAGTCTGAGTAGTGAACACTGCTTGTTTCTTTCTCTTCTTCTGGTAAAGCAGTCCAATCATTGTCCGTTTGCTACAAACCTTTTCTTCCTTACTTACCAATTTTCCTACCCACCTACATCCTCTCTTAGAGCCGAGGGTTTCATAACCCATTTTGCACAAATGGTGGCCAACATTCAGTCATTCTTCTGTAATCCAGCCAAGATAGGGCAAACATGTAGAACTCAGTCAGCATTCCCTCTGTATCCAGTACCATCCACATTTACATTTACACCATCACGCTTATCCAGAGCGACTTACAATTGATACAGCCTTACAATCCAAACAATTGTTGGTTCCTTACTCAAGGACCCAACAGTGACAACTTGGAAGAGGTGAGATTTGAACCCTCGTCCTTCTGGTCTAGAGTCCAGTACCTTAACCGCTAGGCTACCACTCTCGCCGGATGCATTTACATACATTTAATAATCCGATCATAGTCAGATTTCTGCAGTTATTTGATTATTCAATTGGTCATATTTACTGCAAATATTTTTTGCATATTTAGCCCATTACTCTACACAGAACAATTAAAACTATGAGATGTGGATGGATTTACTCAGGTCTTTCCACAAACTTTCTATTGGATTAAGATCAGGGCTTTGACTTGGCCATTCGTAGAGTGACTTGTATGCTTTGGGTTGTGGTTTTGCCGTATGACGCACATTTTCTTGAGATTCAATTCAGGGACAGACATCCTGTCATTTCCCCTTGGAATGTTTTGTTATAATTCATAATTCATGGATCCATCAATGATGGCAAGCCATCCTGGCCCAGATGCAGCAAAAACAGGCCCAATCAGAGATCCATAGCTGGGGTAAAAATGTGAGAGAATGGAAATGGCAGGTCCTTCAGGATAAAACAGGGTGTCACTAACCAGGATAAATACGATACTTTGATTTTGCAGTACAGTATGTCTTTATATCGATCAGCAGTTCTATAAAACTCTTACACATTTACAAAACGACTTGAGTAGTTGAAGGTTTAGGGCCCACCAGCTGGCAGGTTGGTATTTCTGGAATTTCAAATCACAACCCTCTTATGTATTGCTCAGTTCATGCTTATGCAGCAGGTAGTGGTGTTTGCTGGGGTGTCCTCTGAGTCCTCTGATTCCCTCACACATTCCTAAAGCCAGACAGAAGGAGAACTGGCAGCTAAATTGCCCCTGAGGGTAACGCCCTGCTATGATCAGATGCATTCGAGCATTGAGACTAGTTTCTACAACAAGCTGGCCCTACCACAGAAACTCCCCAAGTTTACTGAAAATCACTTTGAATTCTTATTGAAAATGAATGACTGAACCTATAAGGCATGCTTTTTCTTCAATTTTGCATACCAACCACATAAAAAAGCCTCTTTGAAGCTGCCAAGTAGGACAACGAACCTTATTATATCGTTGCCTTCAGCATTAAATTCATACATGTTTAACTTTTTCAACCAAACCTTTTAATGTTTGCAATCTTTCTTCTAATACTATCAACCAGCAACGCTTCAGGTACCCCGGCATCAGCACTTGTCTAAATTGCATGGCAAAAGTAGTCTGCGCCAGCAAAGCTGCAAAGCATATAATCCGTGTTTAATCATCCTAAATTTAAGCAATTTTAAGAGGTCAATCCAAACTGGGGGAAAGAAGGAATTTCAAGATGAATAGAGCACCGCCGAATCGATGACTGAAGCAACAATCCAATTTATAGTGTGTCGAGTGTGCACAACGAGGCACGCGTATCAAAAGTCTCTGCCTCTCAGCAGCTGAGAACATCAGTATGGCTGGTTCGAGTCAGCGAGCCAGGGAAGCAGGTGAAAGGTTTACGCATTTCAGCTCAAGTGATACTAATGAGAGCTGGCACAAATGAATAACCACCCAGCATTGACTGCCTGCTGCGCTGCGTGCATCTACACTACTGTTTGTAAGATGGCTTACTCTATTCAGTGATCTATAAATCTCATATCACTATCGGCCTGCTCAAGGGTGCAGTTGGATAGAAAGTCCCAAATTAAAAAGTTCCTCTGTATGTTTACTTCAGCACAGAAGTTTTATTAATTACTCATTACTCCATAGTTGCAAACCCAAATCAGAAAAAGTTGGGACAGTGTGGAAAAAGTATACCAAGCAATTTAGATACACCTAAATAAAATATGAATGGTTGGTGATATCAACTTCCTGTTTGAGACACATTAGTATATGGGAAGGGGGAAACTTTTCAAGATCGGTGTTGACCATGGCGGTCATTTTGAAGTCGGCCATTTTGGATCCAACTTTATTATTTCCAATGGGAAGAGGGTCATGTAACATATCAAACTTATTGAGAATTTCACAAGAAAAACAATGGTGTGCTTGGTTTTATTTGTTCATTGTTCATGAGTTATTTACAAGTTTATGACCACTTATAAAATGTGTTCAATGTGCAGCCCATTGTGTTGGATTGTCAATGCAACCCTCTTCTCCCACTCTTGACACACTGATAGCAACACCGCAGAAGAAATGCTAGCACAGGCTTCCAGTTGTTGTTTCAGATGCTGCACATCTCGTATCTTCACAGCATAGACAATTGCCTTCAGATGACCCCAAAGATAAAAGTCTAAGGGGGTCAGATCAGGAGAGCATTTTTTCTGCGCTGTTGCCATCAGTGTGTCAAAACCAAGCACACTATTGTTTTTCTTGTGAAATTCTCCATAAGTTTGATGTGTTACATGACCCTCTTCCCATTGGAAATAATAAAGTTCGTTCCAAAATGGCCGACTTCAAAATGACCGCCATGGTCAACACCCATCTTGAAAAGTTCCCATTTTATTGAGCTGTATCCATATATATAAGAGAAATTGTACAGATAGATCAAGAAAGGCATAACAATAAACAATGATGATATTCGTTTCAGGACAAAACCATGAAAGACAAAACCATGCATCTTCTGGCAAGAAGAAGTGGCCAGAGTTTTAAGAGCCATTTCTTTTCATTGACAAGGTTTCTTAACTCAGTGATTTCTGCTTCAGCTTGCACAACATTGCTTGTATTAATTTCCCAGTCTCCCACCTGTTGCGTTTGGCACTTGTCTCTTTTAAGCTTTCAGTGTGCACTCGCACTATTAAGTGTTTTCTCATGCGTTCTGTCTTTAGTGGCTTCCCCGGTGGCAATTCTTCAGTGCTCGAGCCACATGTGTTGTGACTTTTGGCTTTTACTACTGCCCTGTGTGCTTTCTCCTGAGCTCCTGGCTTGGTCTTTAAATTTTGAGTACAGTTTACCAACCCAATGGTTTCACCAACACTGGACCTGTTGAGCGAGCTC
Source organism: Ancistrus triradiatus (assembly GCA_025084515.1). Lineage (NCBI taxonomy): Eukaryota > Metazoa > Chordata > Actinopteri > Siluriformes > Loricariidae > Ancistrus > Ancistrus triradiatus. The sequence goes on along the minus strand of JAJAGP010002648.1, from coordinate 99,721 downwards.
CTTAAAGCTTGTCCCTTATAGAGTATTCTATAAAGCTTCAGTTATTGTATAGTAATCAACAGTAAAGTGCTTTAAAATGTGTTCTTCCTGTTCTTTCCCACAGTTGCTTGGACTGTGAGATTGTACCAATTGTAAGTCGCTGTGGATAAGGGCATCTGCTAAATGCTGTATATGTAATGTAACTGAAATGGTCTCTTATATAAGGGTGATTTTTAGGATGAGACAAAAAGTGGGACAGGTAATCTCTGATATTAGTCACAGTAAACGTGGCCATTATGGTTAAAAACTGCTCTTAACTCTGATATTCCAAGCTTCTCATCCAGTCCACCTCTGTCTGCGGTGTTATGTGATGCGACCCTGATCTCTCCGCATTTTCAAATGGACTTTTGCACCAAACTGCAGGAGCTCTTCTTTAAAGCTCTGCTTTTGATTAGGTGCCTGATGGAATGGTAAAGCCAGTGATCAAGGCTTGATGCTGTGACCTCTATCATTCTAGCTTGTTTCTTAGCACTAAGAGGGGAGCGTGACAGGGGCAGTTCTTTAGCTGGAGAGAAAGGCGGTGACTTGACCTATGCACCTGGCCAGCGAGTTTCATTTCAGTGCTAGTAGGGGGATGAGATTGTCGGGTGCAAATTGAAGAAGATCTGTCTCAGGAACTGAAGTCACAGCTCTTAAAGCAATCAAACACTGCCTTGTAAGCTTTTGCTCAAGCAATCGCCGTCTTTATGGGTCAGCTATCTTGGTTGGATGCCGCTTTATTGTGTATTCTACATACGTCTCGGAATGGCCACAGAGTCACAGGAGAAGGTTTAAGCTTGTGCACACAGCGTCTGCTCAGCCTGAGGGCGAGAAGCTATTGTGTTCTTAGACATGTGACCAATACTGACTGAAGTTTTGTCTCCAAGGTTTTTCTCCACAGCTACTTTTGAGCTACTTTCCCTTCCTTTTTCCTCGATTCATTTTACCATTTAAATATTTCAAATCCTGACCTCGTTTTTTCCCCCCCTCTGAAACTACAGATCAGTAGCATCCATCTTCTGGCAGGATAAACTGCTGGCTGAGGAACATGTGTTTTTGACCTCATTGCATGCTTCTATCTTCATCGTCTCTCTTTTCTATGAACCAAAGTGACCTAATATAGTCGGAAGGATAAGATTCTTCTTAAAAATGTTTCCGGTAATCAACACTGGTGTGCACTGGGGATAATTCGTTTAGCAAGGTCATACGATCTGTGCACCGGAGCCGAGTATTTCTGCTTAGACGGTCAGGGGTTAATTACTCACCAGCTGCATGGCTCAGGGGACAGATTGAATTACTGCCTTCATTATCTGTTATATTAAGATTGGGATCAAGTTTAAATTAAAAGTGCTACAGACTCCCATGGCAATATGACTCACCGTCAAATTGAGGTTTAGTTATGTCAACTCTGCACAGCTGATACAGATTAAAGATGCGTTAATTGGATCAAGCCAAACTAATATGAATGACCCCATAATGTAGTGTGTATGATGGCATGCCACAGTGTATTCATATAATGGTCTTTGCTATTGGAGGAGGACAAAACAACACACACACACATGTTTAAAGGTTATTTATATTAGTTTGTTTGCCAATCAGCTATAATAATCAGTTATAATAATCAGTTTGACTCTTTAACTTTGATATGTGAGATATCAAAGCAATACAGGCTCATGAAAAAGTTTGGGGACCCCAGACAAATGATGCTTTAGACTTCCATTAGTCATTTGGCAGACACTCTTATAGAGAGCAACTTACATCTGATACAGAGATTATACAACTTACAACATACAGTACTGTGGAAAAGTCTTAGGCCACCATTAGATCTGTTGTTTTAGCAATGGTATAATGATCATATATAGCATATCGCCGACAAATAGACCCAAAAATTTGAAACTTGGATTTGTCGCTCCATAATACTCCTTTCAAATGTTCTTCAATCCAAACTTTGTGCACTTTAGGATCTCTTACCCTTTCATTTGAAGTGATTCATTGGCTGACACCTTTGAAAATAGACCATTCCTGATCAAGCTTCTTCAGACTGTAGACAGATCGACTTGATGCCTCGATGAAGCTGCCAGATGCTGCTACTGCACAAGTGTAAGGTCACTACTTTATGGCATAGTGTTCAATATTTTCATCAGACCAGAGAATCTGGTTTTTCACACTCCTTTACCACCTTTAAGTGCTTTCTCTAGTCAAAATGCATCGAGAACCGAATTTGACGAGTTCCGAGGTGGTGGAGAATCGTGGTACCACATTACTCGTTCACTTCTTTTGAACCACTATGTCTTTCAATAAGGAGACACTAGTCCAGTATCTTACGCCACCACATGGTGCCCTTCTGACACTTTTCCGCTTCCACAGCTGCCTGCATAATTACAGCCAGCTGTACAAACTTCAGACCTAATTTTATTTCCCCTTTAGGTGCATCACCTGTGAATGGTAGCATCCAAGACATTCAGTTTAATGTGCATTGTGTTAGAAATTTTAAACACAGAGCCACTGCATGGGTTTAGACTCTTGTGGGTTTTTCCGCTTCACTCCATGCTTGAGTGATAATGGCATACCCTGTCAAACCCATTTGATGCAAAGTTTCTTGTCCGTCACTAGACACATTCTTCATCACGAGTAGACAGCTGCTGCTTAGCAGGGCAGAATGGCAAATCCAATTCATTTGTTTGGACTATAGTCACCTTCACAGGTGTATTGACTGCTATGATTACAATGCAGGACTCTCTGTGCTGAGTATTAATATTATATAGCTGTATTATATATTTGTAGAAGTGTAATGTCCAAACCTTTATTATTTCCACCTTTGTAGTGTTTGTATGCTCATTAAATAGCTCACCAAGAAGGAGTTGTTGGAATCGAATGAAAATCAAATGATGATATATGTAAGTGATTACAATATTAGAGCAAAACGATATGTTTATTGGAAAAAAAAGTACAATTAATAGGAGGCACTTGTACCCTGTTAGACCGCCTCAAGCATGGATATAAGATGAGATATGGTTGGGCATGGATACAGGTTCCGTATGGCATTTTTCCTACAGATGTTGCAGCTGGGCCTGTCCATTTTTCCCCTATAAATTGCGGATGCTAGTGTTACAGCTCATCCCATAAATGCTCGATTAGTGATAAATCTGGCAACCGAGCATGCCAAGGATCTGGGGGAGACATTCCACTGTGTGGGCAAACATTATCCTGCTGCCAGTTGGAAGCCCTGGCATAAGAGGCAACACGTGTCCATAGGATATCCTGCAGATATCGCTGAGTTGTTAGTGTCCCTTATATTACTACTAGCGGTGACCGACTGACATGGAACAGTGTGTCGCTCCACATCAAAGGCAGGATTGAAGCGCCCACCACGAGGCCTCCATACTTGAGCCCAACCCTTTATTGGATCCCAAAGAGAACCTGGATTCATCACTAAAGACAATACAGTTCCAGACCATGTCCAGTCCAGGTTGCTTGTTCATGACAACACTGCAAATAAAGGCGACCAAATGTCTGTAAATGTGTGGTACATGCTGGTAATGTGTGTTTAGGTATTCCTGTGTTAGCGTGTAACCTTTTGCATGCCTGTGTAGAGTTTATTCCTGTGCAGTACTGTGTTTGGCACTATGGAATATGACATTAGGCTGCTGATCATACTTTTTTTGTTATTCTAGTTGTTCTTTTTTAAAGTAAGCATAGGGACTGTTGCTTTTTTCGTGTTACTTAAATGCTGTAAGGCAAAATGTGTACATGAAACTAAAAATGTTTTCCTTTTTTTTAAGTACAAAAGGTTTTGATTTCAGACTGAGACAAATAAGTGCCTTATTTCAAAGTGGTATCATGTATTTATGTCCATGAGATGAAATATAATCAATTCCTTGCTCTTTAACCATTACACATTCAGAAAGTAGCAACTTTCACTCACGAATTCTGTTTTCTGCTCTTATTTCTATTTTCCTATCCTTGGAGCTGTTGCTTTAGCCAAAATAGGGATATGTACTAAAAATGGTTATGTACATAATCAATATTTATACAAATCTTATACAGGTTTTTTCGGAAAATTCACTGCACTGCCTATTTGACTAATGCTGGACCTCTGGAGACACTATTACTAATTTGGAAAGACAGAGGTTGATTAATGATTCATTGACTTTCATTGGCAACACTAATAGCGTGTGTTGATTGACGTTCATGTCAAATGGTATGTTAATCGAGTGTGAAACACAGCGTTTAACATAATCATTACTTAGACTGAAGATATGAATAATTATATTTTTCCGTTAACCCTTAAATATCCTGCACCTCCTGGTGGCTTTCGTTGGACATAAGGAGCAATTCTGAGGCTCAGTGAACTTTTGGTTTCAAGTGAAGTAGATTCTATATTAGAATATGTAAAGACTTCAGCCTTTTTTATTGTTAAATAAATGCCCAACCTCAATAAACACTTTGCGCTAATTTAAGATTAATAAAGTAAAGCCACAACATTCATGTTATTAATCAGAATTAGTAGTAAGCCCATTCACATAGCATTTCTGAAGTGTAAGGTATAGGCTCAATTTTTAAGGTAGTTTACAGTTTTAAAAGATTGCAGCATTTACTTGTACTTTTACTTTCAATAATTAAGTGCATATAATATCAGAATACTTTTACTCAACTAATATTCTAAGAGTTTACTTAATTTCTAAGCATTTTCTGTAATATTTAAGTCTTTACAGCTTCCAGGTACTTTATCCACCACTGTTCACAGCCAATGGCTAGCTCAAAAAAATCCTGTTTGTAGTGAGAAAAATGTAGGTTATCACTCATTTACAGAAGTGATTCATGCCCTACTGAGTCTCCCAGTTTCATCACAAAGGCAAGGAGCTGAAAAGGAAAGCAGGATTGAGTTGAATTGGGTCAACTTGGCCCCTGTTCAAAAGTCCTGGGCCAGTCTGAGAAGCTTGTAAATGCAGGACTCAGTGGTTCTTCTTTCTTTCCCACACTGGTAAGATAAAAGTTTTCCTTTACATGAAAAGAGACCTGTTTTAAAAAGGACCAGAAATTGGCATTTCGTAGTCAACTAGCACTGAGAATCAATAGAGCCTGTTTTGGGAGGAAGTGGGGAGACGGGGTGAGGTTGAATGGTTATATCGTAAAATTGGAGTTTTTTAAGGGTTTGGCATTTCCATTAGCCAGTCCTGCTGAAACACAAAAAATAAAATAGTGGATGGAGTTTAACTTTATACAAAAAAAAGCAATTTAAGCAAGGTATTAAAAGAGAGCATTGCAAATGCAATCTGCTGCACGCTGCAAGCAAGTAAACAAACATTTCCCACTTAAGCCTACATAAAACAGATGCGGGCTGAAATAGTGTGGATACCAGAAACTGGTTCGTGAAATCCTTTATATGAAGGTTTTTTTGAAAAACACCACTTTCCAAGCGTCGCTCGCACACAAATGCGCCAACGCCGTGAATGAAGGGAAGCTTATTCTGAAAAGCTCTCTCAAAATCGTCTGGATTTATATTGATAGGTAGAGATTGTACAAAGGGATTGCTAATGCATTTCAGCCAGGCTCATTTAAATTAGGTAAATGATCCAGCCAGGAGAACTCCCGCATGACAATCTGGCTTTATGTAAGCTCCGCACAGGTTCGCTTTATGCCGCAGAGGTTAGCGTGGGGTCAAAAAGTTGCCCATACATTCTTGCTGAGCTGCAAAGTTAGAAGTGATACATTCAGGGTCATTTTGCTCATCTAATTTATCCATAACATTTTATAGCAGTAATTGCCGTTCTTAGAGATTAGACTGGAGGATGGCAGAAGATTTAATGGATGCACTGCAAGAATATGGATGCAGAAACAACCCTAGCACACCCTAGTGTGTGTGTGTGTGCGTGTCTGTGTATGCAAATGTCTATCAGCGATGCAGAGGTTTATGTGGTACAGCGATAAGCCTATTAAATCTCAAATTATAGATGCATTGATCGATCGGTGACTGGAATAGCAAGCGGTTTTTAGCATGATCAGACATAATCGGTGGCCAGTATATATATATATGTGTGTGTGTGTGTGTGTGTGTGTGTGTGTGTTTTCCCCATCAATCCACACTCAGTACTCCATAATGAGAATGTGAAAATTTGAGAAAATTTGGCAAATTTATTAAAAAGGAAAACCCAAAATTTATCTTTGGTGGCCTCCAGTTGATCATCTTTGAGATGTTTCTGCGCCTTGATTGGAGTCCATCTGTGCTAAATTCAGTCGATTGGACATGATTTGGAAAGACACACCCCTGTCTATATAAGGTCTCAGAGCGAACAATGAATATCAGAGCAAAAACCAAGCCATGAGGAAGAAAGAACTGCCTGCTGAGTTCAGACACAGGATTGTGTGAAGGAGATCTGAAGAAGGCTCAAAAAAGTCTGCTACACTGAAAGCTCCCAAGGCCTCTATAATTCTTAAATGGATGGAGTGAAGAAGAAATTGGGTGAGAAAGAAAAGACACATGACATCTTACCTGGAGTTTGCAAAAAAAAAGCACCAGGTGGGCTTTCATGTTTTTTTTTTTATTTATCTGCCATAAAGCCCAGATTGATGGAGTGCTGCAGTGATGGCGGACCTTCTGGAAGCCTCTCCCTTCTGCACACAGGATCTTTGCAGCTCAGCCAGAGTGACCATTGGGTTCTTGGTCATCTTTCTTACCAAGGCCCTTCACCTCTGATTACTTAGTTTGACCAAAAGCTTTTACACAGTACTGTAAAGGTGGCTTGATTTTTTGTTTGTATTACCTGGTGCACTTGTTTTCATGTGTAAAAGTAAACATCTTGCTCTTTATTTTTTAGTTGTTTTAGCAATGGTATAATGACCATATATAACATATTGTCAACGATTGGATCCAAAAATGTCAAACTTGGATTTGTCAATCCCTATAGTACTCTGTTCTACTGATCTTCATTCCAATCTTTGTGGACTTTAGTATTTCTTAGCCTTTTCACACTGTTCCACTGCAGCCCCGTCATACCTAGGCCACTTAATGCCGATGTGCATATTTCACATTCTATTTGAACTATGACTCCATGACTTTAGTTTCGTTCTTAGATTTATCATCTACGCCACCCAAGGAGGTTGGGTCCCTTTTTGAGTCTTGGTCCTCCCAAGGTTTCTTCCTCATATCACTTAGGGAGTTTTTCCTTGCCACTGTCGCCCTAGGCTTGCTCAATTTGGGATTGGACGTAGATATTAGGAGATAATCTCAAATTGTAAAGTTGCTTTGAGACAATGCTCCATTGTAAAAAGCACTATATAAATAGATCTGACTTTGACTGCTACCTATCCAAAAGGCGTTTCCTGATCAAGCTTATTTGTACTGTAGAAGGGCCGACTTGGCATTTTATTGAAACTACCAGTTGTTGCTATTGCTCAAGTGTAAGGGCGATCACACTAAATACTTGCCACTGTTGCCTTATAGAAGCTTTTTTTCTGATTTTTGAGTTTTAATACTGCATATACATGTCCTGTATTTTCGGGTTCTATTCTAGTAAGGAGAATGAGAAAGAATTATATTTGCTGATTATACTACTGCTAAAACTACAAATCTGATAGTGGCCTAATACTTTTTCACAGTACTGTATCTTTCTTTTAAAAAAAGTAATATACTGAATAATAGAATAATTGCCACCTTCTTTTTGATCGCATCATGATTTTACCTTCCAGAATAAGTTAAATAGATGAAAAAAAGAATTAATCATAGATGATCAAATGCTGATGTATTGCTTCATCACCAGTGAAAGCTCCAACTAAAAATATGCATACTCCAGCTTTAGGCTTATATTCTTAAGGGTTAATGATCTCATCAGCATTCTGTTCATTTGTATCTAAATCTCTGATCCTCTCCTCTGAATCTGTTGGAACAGCTTGGAGCTTTGGTTATATTAAAGGAGTTCACTTCAAATTGCTTGATATTCATATACCCAAAGCAGCTGTGCAAATTAAAAGTCTCCACGAAGTCAGAAGGTAGAGCGTTCAGTAATAAGACGCTTCTAATGCTCCAGCCTGAAATAAGGGCACCTCATATTTTGAGAAGGGCTAATTAGACAGTGGACAGCTGCTTTGGTTTTATATACGGAGAGACTTAGCATACAGGGAGGAGTAATGATGATCAATTATGAAGTATGCCAACTGCACAATATTGGATGCAAAACAGATGAGGTGGGGTGGAGGGGATTATTGCTGAAGGGCTTAATGAACTGAATCCAAGCTTGAAATATTGCCTGGCTGCCCATCTAACCCAAGAGAGCCCCTCACATACTAATCATGAAATCAGCCAGTCTATTAATGTGTTCCAGGTTCATTACTTTCACACAGCTTAGAAGTTGCTCTCAAACTCTGGTACGGTCCCTGGAACCAATCTCAGGTCCAGTTGAAAAGCATTATGGGATTGAGTAGCGTGCAAAACTACAGTGCCCATAGAAAATCATCATACCCTGTTAAAATAGGATTCATTTCTCACAACCTCTTTTGAAAACTGTTGAGACCTTGAGCATTGCTCTAACTCTCAGTGCCATATAAAATTCAATTGTAAGTCACTTTGGATAAAAGCATCTGCCAAATTACTCATGTATGTAACGTAAACTGTTGACCGGATCACATTATTTCCTATTTCACAGTTTCATCTCCAGACTAGATGGATTTCTTTCCAGATATACAGCATGAAGAGAAGAGCATCAAACATCAAAGTAAGGACAGTCTGAATTGTGCTCAATATTTCTGCATAAATATGACCATCATCAGATTTTTACACAAGTCCTAAAGTTAGATAAAAAAAAGAGCCAAATTAAACAAATGAGGCAAAAATATTATACTTGGTCATGAAACTGTTGAGGGAAATGATCCAGTATTTCAGACTGAGAGTGACATTTAAACTCCAGGGCAAAGAGAATGCTGTTACACTCAATGCTCAGTGGTAATGGCTTCAAGCAATTGAGGTGTAGTCGAAAATTTGTGTTTAATGTGAGACCAAATATTCTCTACCTCTGACCAGGCCCAAACATGAGCATGGTAGACTGTGGAAAATTACAGCTAATCTTTTTAGTGAAAAGAAAACAGCTAAAAAACAATAAAAATCAAAAGATATATGGTAAGATTTTGAATGCCCATCCTTTTGTTAGAAGTCGGCACAGCTAGGCTGTCCCATATGGAAGCCTCATTTATATGATGCCCTTCTTTTCCATGGCAACAAAAGATCCAACAAGTGGATCCTTTCCCAGCCAACATATCCCCGAGGTTCATTGCATGCTGGTGACGCAAACAAGAAATCCACCTTCGGACTATGCAGCCTTTGAAGTATATTCTTTCGTAGACCACATCCTTCAAAGGGTGCAGCACCTGAATTGGGAGACAGCTAATGAGACACAGGACTATGGTGAAGTGCAGAGATACACTAACACAGGATACACAGAGCTAGACACTTACACAGGAACACACATGATGAATATATGCACTATACAAGCTAACAGTAACGATAAACAGACACATAAAACTCAGGACTAGAACCAATAATGATAACAATCATGACACACCACAGATGTAGACACTAGACTATAATAACAGGAGACAGAGGTACACATACAAACAAAGGGGAAAACATACAAGAAACAGGAACAGACAAACCATGAACCGGCACAAGAGGAGCCAGGGATCGGAACAAAACAGCAACATGAAGGATGACAAGACCCAACAAGGAAGTGAAGATCAAGGAGGTATTAGGGAACGGTTGCCTCACCTCGAGACAGGGAGCCAGCAGGGGCGCATCTCCCGCCTCGAGGCTGGCATCCCGGTTCCGTCTCGCTTGCTACGCCCGCGCAAGGCGAGGCCCAGCATTGTTGGCAGTACCTGTATAACTGCCCATATAAACCGTCCTTAAGCGGCCCTCGCCATCGCACCCTCACGTACCGCTAGGTTTTCCGCTACGCCCTTTGTCCCATGCAATCATTGTTCCGAGGCTACGATGCCGGTTGTCGTTCCCATACGCACGAGCATGTATCGCCACTTACCTCTCCCTGCCCGGTTGGACCGCGTTTCCTTAGGGCCAGAAGGTAACCCGCTCTTTGCAGAGACCAAGTGGTGTAGAGCTGCAAGGCTTGAGATACGGTAGGGCATTAGACAGTAGCGTAGGTTTAGCTCCACGGTCCTCCGTGCTTCCGTTAGGCCTAGCTCTCTGAGCTTCTAGCGATGCCTCCCCGGTCTGCGTCAGCGGTGGTGCGCTTGCTCGCTATTTCCAGTCCTCCCCAGCCCGCTGAGTGACTCGTCCGTTCTCCCTTGCCGGTTTTCCCATCCAAGAACGGCACGCGGATGTTCGGTAGCTGTTTGCTCTCCTCGCATCACCCTGCTGCGCATGCGCTCTTTCCCCCGTGCGCTCGAGTGTCCCCCCTCCCCTGCCGGCTTCTCGCTGGACGCTACCTCATATCCCTGTGTTACTCGGCAAGATCTCTCTCTCCCCGATCCACCCGCTATCAGCGCAGTTTGTTACTTTTGGTCACGCTGGTCTATTCCAGCCTTACGGGGAGATAATCTTTGTCATCCTTTGTTTCCTTTTGCGCACCCATTTTGTTCTTTAGCACTACTTTACTTCTGAGTCCGCTGTGGGCAGCGCTTATGTCTGCCGTTCTCATTACCCCACTTGCCCTCTAGTGTTTGTTTCTGGCTATGTGGCAAGCTTAGATTATACCGGTGATCGAATCCCTGCATGGACTGGTATCCCAGCCGAGAGGCGTGCTAATTTCTTTTTGTTCCTCTTTATTTCCTATTCGTGTTTTATGAGCCTCCTGTGCCTGGGTCCTGGGTCCTCCTGTGCCTGGGATTGTGGTGGCCTAGCGGTTAAGGTACTGAACTCTGGCCCAGAAGGTCCAGAGCTCAAATCCCACCTCTGCCAAGCTGACACTGTTGGGTCCTTGAGCAAGACCCTTAACCCACAATTGCTTGGATTGTAAGACTGTACCAATTGTAAGTCACTCTGGATAAGGGCATCTGCTAAATGCTGTAAATGTAAATGTAATACCTGTCACTTATTGGGTTCGATAGCCAAACCCTAACAGGAGGGTTTAAATAGAGGAAGCAAAAAGGAAGGAAAAAAAGTCAGAAGGGAGCATTGTAGGATGATGTAACTTCCAAGCTGCTTTTTTCAAATTACAGTTCATTGTTACTCTTTCTAAGTCAGCATTTCCATTGTGCCAAGTCTAAAGGCATTTATAAATCAAATCAAATTGTAAGCTTCTATTATTTTGCCAGGTATTCAAGCATCATCAAACAAAAAGAGCAGTGCCCTAGTTTCCTAGTAAACTGTATTGGTTTTAACAAGCAAACCACACAAAACATGAATAGGTTCAGATTTTGACACCTCTCTCCAAACCTCGAGCTCTTACGTCTCATGGGAGAGTGAGGTGGCACCTCTGATCTGGTGCATTCTCAGAGCCTAATGAGAAGAAAGGTACACGTCAGTGACCAGGACTGTCAAACCTTGTACAACGGAAGGAATCATCACTGCAAACCTGAGTCTTCAAAGCTTTTACTCAACTCTAATATAACTGGAACTATTAGCTATTAATTTGAACATTAACTATGCATATGGTGACAGAAACTTCAATGTTACAGGTTTCTGTGATTGAGGTTTAATCCCTAGCTCTGGTGTTTGTATGTGTGGAAGTTGGCATGTTCTTCCCACGCCAATGTTTGTTTACTTCCCAAATATTTACAGCAAGGTCCAAAAGTCTAAGATCACTAGCCAAAATGCTATTATTTAGCATTTTTCTCTAATTTAATAGCATTGTTTGACATTATAAATCACTTACTAATCATTAATAATAAAAGCAATTTGAGCAAAAAGAGAAATCTTTGAAAAACGTCAGAAAATTTCGGAATTGATTCGTATTTATGCTCCATTTTTTGCTGTAAGGACAGGGTGCACTTGAGCTGGAATTAACTCTACAAATTATCTTCACAGTTTCTCAGTATGATTTCGCAATATTACATCGATTCATTGGGTTTTTCTTTATTTTTACACCTAGAGTACTCTATCCGTAGTGCAAATAACTCTCCATGGGTTCTAAAAAAATTGTACTGACAGCCAACTGAAAGGATAACCGGAACTGAATCCTCCAGAACACAGGCTGCAGTTAGCATTAGCAACTGTGGCTTCATGACAATCGCTGTTAAGCCTGTGTACCACCAACGCCACAGCTCAGGGTTCAATCCCCAGCCACGCTGACTTACTTTTTGGGTCTGTGGTAGCCTAGCGGGTAAGGTACTGGGTAAGGTACCAGAAGGTCCAAGGTTCAAATCCCACCTCTGCCCACTGTTGGGTCCTTGAGCAAGGTTCTTACTGCAGAATTTCTTGGATTGTAAAACTGTATCAACTGTAAGTCGCTCTGGATAAGGGCGTCTGCTAAATGCTGTAAATGTAATGTAAATGTAATTTTGCTAATTCCCTGAGTTCACCAATAGAGTAAGTGTTTTGCTTTTCACTTTCAATCCATTACTCACTGAATTACAAGAGATTTTTCAACACTTTGTTATAAAATCAGTTTGGCCAACTGTAGTTTAATGTAAATGCTAATGTGTATTTGGTTCTGCTATGATACAGTATGGGCTGTATTAAACTTATCGGGTCATACATTTAAGTTATGATGGATTTGTCGGAACATATCCCCTTCGTAAATCACCTGTACAATACAACTCCATTAATGCATATAATGCTTATACAATGCGGATTTTCCGAAGGTCTGGAACGGATTAATTCAATTTACATTATTCCTTATTAGAAAAATTTGCTCTGTACTGTTTTTGGTTCTCGACAAGCCTTCTGGAACGAATTAACGATGAGAACCGAGGTACCCCGCATATGTATTATTGAAGACCCTATGAAAGCCAAAAGGCAGAAATTTAGAAAACGATAGAAATCCAATTACAGCAAACAGTTAGAATTAATATGCTACTTGAACCCAAAGCATTGAAAACAATCTTTAATTTTAAATCATGCTTTTGTTTAATGAAGCTGCCTTGAGCCAGAATTGAAACTCTGCAAAGGCTGCCTTCTATCCACTTTATTTTAAATGGATCACCGCCATTATAAAACACACATACCCCTGAGTGATTCGCTGCTAAACGTTTGGATTTAGCAGGGTGCATATATTAGGCTGATTTATTAAGCGATGACTAGCAAACAAAACATGATTATCTTTCATACGCAGCCAAACATAGCATTCGCGGCCCTCTTTCTCCATTTCAGTCTCGAGCCTGCAGGCCGACGGGAGCTGAGCTGAGCTGCCTTTTGCCTGCTGCGTTTCAATGGGATTAGCGCTCTGCCAGAGTCCTGCTCCTCTCCAAAGCTGGATTTATCCCGTTATTGCTGTGAAAGGCAGCTATCCACACTGACTCACCTTCTCTCACTGTGTATGGGATAAAAATCTGAAATCCACCCCAGGCCTCCCTTCCCTTTCAGCTGGCCTCCGAACCGTCAGCTGTCATATCAGCTCAAGCTTCATTCATCTCGCTTTCTCATTGGATTCTCGGGAGGCTCTAGAAGACGTGTTGTTTTTGCAGCACCACTGGGGTACGGTGGCGGTCACCGTTAAAGATGGGGTTTGTAGAAGAAGGGACGACAGGAGATCTTAGCCATAAGGTTTTGCTGCTGAACTTTTGTCCTTTCCTTTTATCAGGATTCTTGGCAGTGAGCGTGGCACTTCAACTCTCGCCAAATCTGTAATCTTGTCCATATGTCTTCGCAGCCTCCTTTAGAAAGGATCTTTAGAGCACTTGGCTAATTGAGCAACACAATTTATGTCTCGGGAGAGGGTTATTGTCTTCTTAATATATTCAGTGCACAGTGATAGGGTTTTTAGGTTTCTACAAATTGTCTGCCTGTCTTTTATCTTTTCTAGTAATAGATGTTATGAATATTATTACTACAGGACCTGTTATGACATCATTCTAATTCTATAGGCATTAAAATCAAGTCAGATTTATTTCCATAGCACTTTTTTGCAGTGGTATATTGTCTAAAAGAAGCTTTACAATTTTAGATTATCTTCTAATATCTAAGCCCAATCCCAAATTGACCAAGCCTAGGGTGACAGCAGCAGGGAAAAACTCGCTAAATGTTATAACCTCAGAAGGACCAAGACTCAAAAAGGGACCCAACCTCCTTGGGTGGGTTAGGTGATATATCTACACTAACTAACTGAACTAAACTAAGTTATCTAGTTAATACGTTTATAGCAATAGTTTAAATAAACAGAAGCTAAATAAATATTAATAGAGATAACATATTTAAAGCTAGATCCTGAACTACAACAATGCTTGAAATGTGGCAAGTAGAAAGATTGTGGGTTTGTGTCCCAATACTTTTCTCTGCGTGCGGGTTCATGTCCCATACTTTTGGCATCCTGTAACGCTACAACGCTTGAATTTAGCCAAGTCTTTAGAACGACACATTCTTTCACAAATGTTTGCAAAGGCAGACTGGATAGGTGCTTGATTTTATACAACTGAATTCAACAATTAAGAAGTGTGACCCAATACTTTTGCCCATACAGTGTATGTGTATTGTTGGTTTTTTATTTAACACCTAACCCATTTTTAAGCTTGTTTTTCCACCATATATTGTAGGCCTCATAAATTTTTGATATGCAGTCTCACAAGAACATCTTTTGCTGCTTAAAAATAAATAAATGTATGTACAATTGCAAACCCATTCTTTTTATTACTGTTTTGATCTTGGGTCTTGCATGCATTTTTCGGTTCAATTTCAGAGATATTTTAATTGGGGCGCCGACGTCTATGCCAGCCCCTGAGGCACGTGACACAGGCAAGAATGGCCCCATTACAGAAAAAAGAAGGATTGGATGGACTTTTATCTTCAAATAAGCCTGTTGAGTTTGGTGTGTACTTAATGTTTTGTAATGCTGCCCAGGCAAACCATATACATAAGGATTTTTGCTCATTTTTGCGAGCTGTAGGTCAGTATTTTGAAATCCATACAGCCATTTAAAGTCCAGCCTTAGTTTATGTGGTCAATTTACTGTGCATTAACAATATGTGTGTAAGTTCTGGAGTTGGGGGCAATTCCTGAGGGCCTGAGTTTGAATCCTAGGTGGGACTTGCTATAGACTTGACGGGAATCATTAAAGGAATATGTCATTGATCATTGGTGCCCTGTCCAGGGTGTACCTCTACCTGAATTCCAGTTTAGGTTCCAGATCTTTCCCCACAGAATCAATGCTTTGCTTCTCCTTCAGTCTCTGGCAGACTTCTGAAGAGCATTGGAACATTCATTACACGTCCATGTCTGGCTTTATGTAATACCAAAAAGGCAATAATCTGCAAAACCACTTCAGGCAATTTGTTCCTTTGGAAACGACAGAAGTGTTTAAAAGGCTGTTTTCCTTTCAATACTTAAACCTGGTGTTGTACTGCAACACAGTGCAAAAAGGCTGCATCCCACCCAGTGTGAAGGCTCCACAGAAAATCAGTCATATTGTCAAAACAAATCTCGCACGCGGTAGCTTCCGGGCCAGATAACGAGCACAACCTTTGCTCTCAAAGGCCAGGACTCAGCTCTTGCCCTCATTAATGCATGCAGTGTTTGGAACGAAGTCTATTATGGTGTCGCCGAGGTGCTGCGCATGCATGCGCTCCGAGGGTCGCGCGTCGATGAAGCTTAACTTTTTGATCCGCCGCGTTTTCATCTGCGATCAACAAAGAGCTGTGTGAGACCAGCCCTGCTGACAGCTATCGATTCCTGCGTGATCGTTTGAAGCTACCTGTAGTGTGCCTACGCAGGGGAAGAGTGAGGGATTGGGCCAGAATGACCGTACTGCGGAGGAAACACAAAGAGCCTCTGGCGGCGATGACAGATCCCGGCAGCTTTATGACCTTTAATAATCCTCCTTTCTGCGCCAGGGGTGGATAATATGAATTTGCGTGTCAGCTGAGCGGCAGTATTGAAAATGCCCAGTGGGTCTCGCCAGGCTGTTTCCCTGGATCCTGGAGGAATGTGTTTGAAGTCAGTCAATAAAATCAAATATAAAATCTCAGCAGAGGCTTGAAGTGCCTGCTTTCTTCCCTCTTTTGTCAATGGGACGTTCTGAGTGCATTTCGATCATACAAGCCTAATATTATAGGTGCCCAAAAGAGGCGTGCGTGCTTTTAGATGGTAGCTACGATTGCCACTGAAAGGCAAAAGGCATTACTTAAGATTTGCTTCCCTTTATCTCCAGAGAACTAGAGGCTCACGGGGATGTACGCAGTGGCGATAAATCACATATGGAGTCTTTCTCCTGTTGAGATCAATACAATGCGTTAATTGTAAGACGATTTAGAGGATGGAACAACTTTCAAAACTGACCGACTCTCTATAAGCTAGGTTGGGAATAGTTCCTATTTTATACATTATCTGAGATGATGTTCCACTAGATTATTGAAAATGTTTGTGAGGTTAGACATTGATGTTGAACAATACGTGTCTAGTGTCTGGGCTGTGTGAAATGTAGCCATGTTCTCCATCAAAGTTGGAAAAACTCTTGTTTTCATCATGAGGTGGCTGGTTTGGACCCAGACATAAAGACGTATTGACTTTTAGACCCGTTCTTTTTCTTTACCAGCAGCATCTCATATAAAGAAACCCATCAGCCAGATGCAGCTTGTAAAGACTAAATGCATGCTGAATGAGCTAACCCACTTGACCATGCCATGGCTTCTGGGCAATTTGGTTTGTAGAAAAGACTGCCTTCTTAGACTGCCCTCTGGTGATGCCTGTGGACGCCGCTGGTGCTCTGACAGTTTTAGGACTTGTTGGAATTTGTTTTGGTTCATTTCCACTTTTAGGTTATGGCAGCAATTTTATGTGTGTCAATTAGACACAAGCATTTCAATGATTATGTTTGATTTACACACAGTAATAACTTCAGTTTATAGGTTTTCCTCTATTGGCACTCAAGTAAAGATAATCTGTGTCAAACAAGCTAAAAATTCATTCTGAACACAAAATGTGTAGACAGGAATGTTTGCTTTGGGTTTATTCAAAAGGTATTGAGAAGTAACTGCAAATAGCAGCCTCAGTTGCCTGTTTGGTCTTGACCAATAATAATCATTGTCTGTCTTTCACTGCATCTATTTATGGTGCATTTATTAATATGTTTTATTTATTTGTGCATCAATTTAATTCAACTTCAAATGCCACCCTGCCCTTTTTTGACTACATAAATGTATCAGATAAAGAATGCATCTATTATACCTCTGCTGTTTCTCCAGCACTGACAACACATAAAAGCAGTACACATGCTAACACGCACAAAGACGTTTCTCTTTTTTTCTTCAAAAAACAAAAAGGAAATTCCCACGCTGGCTGGCAAAAGTGTGCTATGAGCCTGTGTTCTCATTTTCATACATAGGACCCTGAATGACACAAGAAAAAAAGCCTTTCATATGTTAATCACTCCCCTTTAAACCTAGTACTCACAATTTATTATTTGCAGAACACAGACACCCCTGGGATAGAAAATTCCACAGAAGTCCCAATTACCCGTTCCATGGTTTTGATCCTTTTTACTTTTTCAAGTCTTTTTTTAATTTTCAAATTAGTCACAGAACTCTAAAACGCAAAGACGTGATGTGAACGCAACTGCTATATAATTTATGTTAAAAAAAAAAAAGACAATGGAAGAAGCTTCTTCAAAGGAATAAAGCTGATATATTTATATTGTGATATTGATATTGTTTTCATGTATGATTTGTAGCTGATACTTCAGCTGATAAAGCACCTTGGCTTTTGATACATTAAACAAATGTGATTTTAAAATAACAACGTGAGATAATAATAGTAATAATTTATGGCAAATGAAACAGCTATAGGAAAAAACATCACACTGTTAAAAACAATACACCAAGGATGCTGAGTTATGGGGGTTTTACCCCCTTCCAAAGTTTGAAGGGGACACCTGTCCAAACTACTCTTATGGACGAGTTTAAATCCCAGGTCCATCAACTGCTCAAGCCAATTTTAAGATGGATATGGGTGCCTGCCACAATGCGGCAAAAAAGTATTTAGTCAGCCACTGATTGTGCAAGTTCTCCTACTTAGAAATATGAGAGATGTCTGTAATTTTCATCATAGGTACACTTCAACTATGAGAGACACAATGAGAAAAAAAATCCAGGAAATCACATTGTAGGATTTTTAAAGAATTTAATTGTAAATGATGGTGGAAAATAAGTATTTGGTCACCCATTAAGAAGCAAGATTTCTGGCTTTCAAAGACCTGTAACTTCTTCTTTAAGAAGCTCTTCTGTCCTCCACTCGTTACCTGTATTAATGGCACTTGTTTGACCTCGTTATCTGTATAAAAGACACCTGTCCACAGCCTCAAACAGTCAGACTCCAAACTCAATACGAAGGCCAAGACCAAAGAGCTGTTGACGGACACCAGGAAGACAATTGTAGACCTGCACCAGGCTGGGAAGAGTGAATCTACAATAGGCAAGCAGGTTGGTGTGAATAAATCAACTGTGGGAGCAATTGTAAGAAAATGGAAGATATACAAGACCATTTTTAATCTCCCTCAATCTGGGGCCCCACGCAAGATCTCATCCCGTGGGGTCAAAATGATCATGAGAACGGTGAGAAAAAACCCCAGAACTACATGGAGGGACCTGATGAATGACCTGCAGAGAGCTGGGGACCAAAGTAACAAAGGCTACCATCAGTAACACACTACGCCGAGAGGGACTCAGATCCTGCAGTGCCAGGCGTGCCCTCCTGCTTAAGCCAGTACATGTCCAGGCCCAGAGAACATATGGATGATCCAGAGAGGATTGGGAGAATATCATGTGGTCAGATGAAACCAAAATAGAACATTTTGGTAAAAACTCAACACGTCGTGTTTGGAGGAAGAAGAATACTGAGTTGAATCCCAAGAACACCATACCTACTGTGAAGCATGGGGGTGGACACATCATGCTTTGGGGCTGTTTTTCTGCAAAGGGGACAGGACGACTGATCCGTGTTAAGGGAAGAATGAACGGGCCATGTATCGTGAGATTTTAAGCCAAAACCTCCTTCCATCAGTGAGAGCATTGAAGATGGAACATGGCTGGGTCTTCCAGCCTGACAATGATCCCAAACACACCACTCAGGCAGCAAAAGGGGTGGCTTCGTAAAAAGCATTTCAAGCTCCTGGAGTGGCCTAGCCAGTCTCCAGACCTCAACCCCACAGAAAATTTGTGGAGGGAGTTGAAAGTCCGTGTTGCCCCAAAACATCACTGCTCTAGATGAGATCTGCATGGAGGAATGGGCCAAAATACCAGCTACAGTTTGTGCAAACCTGCTGAAGACTTACAGGAACATTTGACTTCTGTCATTGCCAACAAAGGTTATGTTACAAAGTATTGAGTTGAACTTTTGTTATTGACCAAAAACTTATTTTCCACCATAATTTACAATTAAATTCTTTAAAAATCCTACAATGTGATTTCCTGGATTTTTTCCTTCATTTTGTCTCTCATAGTTGAAGTGTACCTATGATGAAATTACAGACCTCTCTCATCTTTCTAAGTAGGAGAACTTGCACAATCAGTGGCTGACTAAATACTTTTTTGCCCCACTGTAAACGCTGTAAATGTAGTTACCAATTAGGATGGGGTGGTTCAGTGTTTAAGATGAGTTTGAAGAGTTTAAATCAATTGAGACAGGTGCTTAACCTACAATCGCTCAGCTTGTGGACTTCTGGATATGACCATCTTCTAAACGCTGGAAGTGTAAACGCAGAGCTATGACACTGCCGTTTGGCTCTGCTTTGACATTTGCAGTCATTTCAACTAATAAATAAACCCTTCCCGCAATGTGCCAGGAGTTCAGATCGATGTTAATTTGGGTCTTAATGGCTCTCGCTAAATGAATGCCTTAATCGTGCTTGAATGTACAAATGTCCAAATTTGAACAGGTCTCACTAAAGGAACAATCTCTGGCTAAGTTATTCAGACAGATACGACTGATTAATTGTGATCTAGACCTGGATCAAGTTCTCTACTGGAATACGCAAAGAGCATTGTGCTAAAATGCCCATTATGTTCCTCAGCTTGTGTGACTTAGGTACACTCACCGGCTACTTTATTAGATATTAGGTACACATTGCTAGTACAGGCCTGGACCCCTTTTTTGCCTCCAGAACGTCCTTAATTGTCTGTGGCATAGATTCAACAAGGTGCAAGAAGTAGCCCTCAGAAGATGAGTACAATGTTTTCATAAAGTGACGGGCATGGTAATAAATATTCAGGTAGGCTGTGGCATTAATACAATTCTCAGTTGGTGTTAAGGGGCCCAATACATGGCAAGAAAATGTCCTCCACACATCACACCACCAGCAGCAGGCTGAACCATTGATACAAGGCAGATCATGTGATTTACTCCAAATTGTGACCCTACCATCAGAGCAGGCAAAGCTTTTCCAATCTTCAGTTGTTCAATTTTGGTAAGTTTAAGCAAATAGCAGCCTCAGTTGCCTGTTTGCTCTTGACCATGGCTACATGCCTAAATGCACTGATTTCCTGCCATGTGATTGGCTGATTGGATATTTGCATTAAAAAGCTGTTGAACAGATGTTCATTGGGAAGGCAGGATCCTTTTCCCATGTGTTTGAGCTAAGTTCAAAACAAGTCTGGGAAAATCCAAGCACAACACAAGTAAACAACTAATGATTTACCAAACTGGGCTGCACATCATCATTTATGAATCATTAAACGCCTGTTGTCCCGTAGCCAGGCTCCAGATCCAGCAGCATCATTAATGATCCATTAATGGTGAGTCTTCCATCATAGGTCTAGTGTACATCTGTTCAGAAGGCTGGGGAGCTGAAACTGTAGCTACAAACTATGTGATACGATCACATTTTGTGCCCACCTGGTAGAAGTTTTCATTAAACAAATGAATCTGTTATTAGGTGGTACAACCCAGCTGAACTACACAAACCTTGCAATAACAGGGATATAGGAGTATTTAATGCAAGAGATACGTCTAACCTACACTAGATAGCCAGCTATGCTAAAATCAGACCAGTCAGAACAAATCAGTCCACAATAGAGTGAAACCTCGGAATTTGAACCTCAGATTGGTTCCAGAAGGCTGTTTGAAGTCGGAAGTAAATTTTCCCATAAGAAGTAAAAAGGATTAATCCATTCCCAACCACCAAATGATTGTTTATTTACACCTATATTTGTATGAAATGATTAAAAGTATGAATAAAGCAAAGCATAATGCATAAAATCAATAAAGACATGAAATAACTGAAAATTTACCCATCTCTCTCTCTCTCTCTCTCTCTCTCTCTCTCTCTCTCTCTCTCTCTCTATATATATATATATATATATATATATATATATATATATACACATACACACACACAGGCAGTGGTGCTTGAAAGTTTGTGAACCCTTTAGAATTTTCTATATTTCTGCATAAATATGACCTAAAACATCATCAGATTTTCACACAAGTCCTAAAAGTAGATCAAGAGAACCCAGTTAAACAAATGAGACAAAAATATTAGACTTGATCATTTATTTATTGAGGAAAATGATCCAATATTACATATTAGTGAATGGAAAAAGTATATGAAATGGGAAAAGGTTCTTATGTTGGAATGCAGTGTTTTCCTTTCTCCAAACATAACGCTTTTCTTTTAAACCAAAAATTCTATTTTGGTCTCATCCATCCAAAAAACATTCTTCCAATGGCCTTTTGGCTTGTCCACGTGATCTTTAGCAAACTGCAGACGAGCAGCAATGTTCTTTTGGAGAGCAGTGGCTTCCTCCTTGCAACCCTGCCATGCACACCATTGTTTTTCAGTGTTCTTCTGATGGTGGACTCATGAACATTAACATTAGCCAATGTGAGAGAGGCCTTCAGTTGCTTAGAAGTTACCCTGGGGTCCTTTGTGACCTCGCCAACTATTACACGCCTTGCTCTTGGAGTGATCTTTGTTGGTCGACCACTCCTGGGGAGGGTAACAATGGTCTTGAATTTGCTCTATTTGTACACAATCTGTCTGACTGTGGATTGGTCGAGTCCAAACTCTTTAGAGATTTTGTAACTTTTTTCAGCCTGATGAGCATCAACAACTCTTTTTCTGAGGTCCCCAGAAATCTCCTTTGTTCATGCCATGATACACTTCCACAAACGTGTGTTGTGAAGAGCAGACTTTGATAGATACCGGTTCTTTAAATAAAACAGGGTGCCCACTCACACCTGATTGTCATCCCATTGATTGAAAACACCTGACTCTAATTTCATCAAAATTAACTGCTAATCCTAGATGTTCACATACTTTTTCCATATGTAATATTGGATCATTTTCCTCAATAAATAAAAGACTAAGTATAATATTGCTGTCTAATTTGTTTAACTGGGTTCTCTTTATCTAGGTTTAAATCTGATGATGTTTGGGGTCATATTTATGCAGAAATATAGAAAATCCTAAAAGGTTCACACACTTTCAAGCGCCACTGTATATGTATGTATATATATATAATACTCCCCAGACAAATAATTTCAACTTGTGTGTTTTAAGGTGGTAGGTAGTAAATTCAGGCTTCTCCAGATGGCGTTGCTCAAGGATAATCAGGCTATAAATACCTGTGAGGGTATGCGATGGGATTCATAGATGGAGAAAAGGTGGTATAGTGCAATATCTCGCTTGATGTGTGGAGAATGGGTCGTAAAGCAGATGTTAATGGCTGGCAAAAAGGAGAGATTGCATTTGGGAATACCAAAGGCCACAGTGTGAATGAAGTAGCTGAATGTGCAGGTGTATCAAAGCATACGGTCATATGGGTCTACCAACAGTGGCAAAAAATCAAAGTCTACAGGAAATTCTCGTCAGAATTTGTGACAGTATTACACACTATTTGGTACGTTTCATCATATTTGACTAATTAATATAATATTTTATAATATGATATAATATAATATAACGATGAACGCACCCTATTTCTTTTTTATTTGGGTTTTGTGCCGATTGGCATACCATATTGGCGCATTATCGCCGCCGACTGGACTGGAGTACGTGTACCTTGTTTGTACGATTGCACCCTATATAGCGTTTAGTCTTTTATTTAGGGTGAATTCTGAAGTCTGAATTTCCATTCGAATTTGGGGGCAAAAAATAATGTCATGTCCAAAATGTTCGAGTAAAGAAGCTTTCCAATTCTGAGCTTCCACTGTACTACTGCAAGCTAGATGCACAGCTAGTAATGAACATGATGGTGTTTCCAAAGCATTGCAGCATTAGGATCATTAATAAATGACTGAGCGTGGATCAGATTAAATACTCTCTACCAGTTATCGCGGAGTCCAAGTACGGTTGTTAATGGGATCCCGAATACATCGCAACAGTCTTCTGCTTAAGGATATAATTAGAACAGTGTCTATTTGGACAAGGTTCAAATAGCTTCAGTCTTGGCAGATGGGATGACATTAAGTCCAGGCTTGATTTATTCATTGTGCAGACACTTTGATCCAAAACGACTTACAACTGAGCTGAGCGGTTGAGTGTTATGAGCCTTGATCAAGAGTTCAAAAGTGCCAGCTTACCAGAGTTGAGAACTTATGAATTCTGACTGGAAACCCAGAGTCTTAACCAGTGAGTCACCACAGTACCTTAGCCTCTTCGGAAAATAGAGCTGGGTATATATACACACATTGGAGTGTATGTGTAGATACTGTTATATATTAATATAACACTACATATCTGTGTATATACTGGTGTTCTATATTTCTATTTTGTATTTTGTGTATACGTGTACATAGCGGAATTGATATTTTACACTTTATTCTACTACTGTGTGCACTACTATCACTTTGCCGAGGTAGTCGGTGAATTTCCCCATTGTGGGACTAATAAAGAATTATCTTATTTTATCTTTATTGTCATTATACTTGCGTACAACAAAATGTCATGCAAGACTCTCCAAATAAGTACAGAAAAGAAACAAGCAAGGGAAGATGGTTGCACTGAATCTATCAGTCTACAAACTTTTCTGTCAGCTTTCTGTATTCATCCTCCATCACTATACACTATACACTCCACAATGGCAGTGCTATCTGAGAACTTGGAGGTCCTCATCAAGTATTTTAATGTATACACCTCCTTGTTTCTACACTCATTGTCCATTTTATCAGTTCCACTTACCATATAGACGTACTTTGTAGTCCTACAATTACAGTCTGAACTCTGAAGTCCATCTGTTTCTCTATGTACAGTGGTGCTTGAAAGTTTGCGAACCCTTCTAGGATCAATGGGATGACAATCAGGTGTGAGTGGGCACCCTGTTTTATTTAAAGAACAGGGATCTATCAAAGTCTGGTCTTCACAACACACATTTGTGGAAGTGTATCATGGCACGAACAAAGGAGATTTCTGAGGACCTCAGAACAAGAGTTGTTGATCCTCATCAGGCTGGAAAAGGTTACAAACCATCTCTAAAGAGTTTGGACTCCACCAATCCACAGTCAGACAGATTGTGTACAACTGGAGGAAATGCAAGACCATTGTTACCCTCCCCAGGAGTGGTCCACCAACAAAGATCACTCCCAGAGCATGGCGTGTAATACTGAGGTAATCCAAATTTATTATACTTACATCGACTGGAAGAACTTGCATTTGTTTACAGACGTGCCGAATTCAGTACAAACCACCTCATAGTGCAAATTAACCAGTGGACATAAAGTATTAAATATTTTGCGAATGAAAAATGTCAAATCACTCAGCACAAAGCTTTAAATTTTGAATTTCATGGCAAAGTGTCTATTAGAATGGAAAGGGCTTATTTCAAACTCTAATAAGTGCTTACTCTTCTTGAGCAAAAGTATATTTTATAATTTTATATGCAGATTTATATTCCAGCAAGTGTGTTATATTAATTTTATTTAACGTGTTCTAATTATATTTTGACAAACCCTATCTGTGGGGGACCTGATCTTTGGAGAACAAAGTAAAAAGTACTAACAAAGTATGTAGAGAAACAGATGGACTACAGTCTGTAATTGTAGAACTACAAAGTGCTTCTATATGGTAAATGGAACTGATAAAATGGGCAGTGAGTGTATAAACAAAGATGTGCACCTAATAAAGTGAGCGTGTAACATACATGGAAAATAATACTTCATTACATTCATACATTTGCAATAACATGTTGGATGAATTTGTTTCCAGCAGATGCTAGGGTCTTGTTCTTTAGAAAATCAACAAGTTATATAACATAACCAGGGGCCCAAACTTTTGCATTAGACTGTAATTTCCCATCTATTTTCTCCTCTTACATCTATTTGCATTGCATATAATTACATAGATATGGCCCGAGATGAAGGCAGTAGTCAGTAGATGGAATGCAAATTGTTGTGGGCATTGTGAGTGGAGTTTAGAGAAAATGAATAAAATGACACAAACATGCAACATTGTGCAAAACCAGTACTGTCCAACATGTGCAAATTAGCCAACAGCACCATTATGTGGGCATGGAAATTAATAGATAAGGGAAAGCCAGTGAACTGATTAAGGACTGGCTACAGCAGGCTGTGGGCAAACTGAGGGCACTAATGGCACTGAAGGATATTAGCTGATCCTGTTGGGCAGCTCTGAGCTGGACAGTATTATGAGCTCTATGCTATCACACGTTGCCAGGCGCTGGCTTGGGTACTAGATGCCCCATCAATCAGTATATCGAGCAAAATGTCTCCTGGAGTCACTCCGATACATTTGGCACCCTGTTTATGGATCTGGGGCCTGGCAGTCCAGCTGTACTATGGTCAGTTTGTCTGAGATTAGCCCTGTGTGTTATGGTTCCCTTAATGGGTCAAATGAGTTGATTGTACATGTGTAAGTTAAAGTTTGTGACATATAGAATGATTATTATTATTATTATTATTAATAATAATAATAATAATAATAATAAGTGCAACTTGTATGTTGTGTCCAGCTTGGGAAGAAGGGATCACAGCGACTCAAACCTGGGTTAGCAACTGTTGGGGGACTAGCATGTTATATGCAGTGGTAGTTTGGTTCTCTGCCATGTCAGAACTAGTCGAATTCGGTTCTCGACACATTTGGACTAGAAAAATTTGTCTCGAATCTCATCGTTAGCACATTACTCTGTGCACTCGCTTAAACTTGTAGGAGTTGAGCAGCGTGACTTGTTTCAGCCGAAACTCGATTCACCATTCATGATTCACGATTCAGTACACAGTGATTCAGATTCACAACAGCTACTTCTCGGTGAAGATCTGCTCTGTTTATTGTGTTTTTCTTCTGTATTGTCATTACAGATAAGTCCCCATAGGTTCTAAAATGGTTCATCATTACAGCCAACCGAAATAAATCAAGGACTGAGTCCTCCGGATAACTTTCAGGCTGAGTAGTTAGCATTAGCAGCTGGAGCCCTGAGTTCACCATTAGAGTAAGTGTTTTGCTTTTACAGTGGTGTTTGAAAGTTTGTGAAGCCTTAAGAATTTTCTATAATTCTGGATAAATATGACGTAAAACATCGTCAGGTTTTCACACAAGTCCTAAAGTAGATCAAAAGAACCCAGTTAAACAAATGAGACAAAAATATTATTCTTGGTAATTTTTTATTAAGGAAAATGATAAAATATTACATATTAGTGAGTAGCAAAAGTATATGTGAACCTCTAAAATCAGCAGTTGATTTTGTAGGTGAAATTAGAGTCAGGTGTTTTCAAGCAATGGGATGACAATCAGGTGTGAGTTGGCACCCTGTTTTATAAAAAAAAACAGGGATCTATCAAAGTCTGGTCTTCACAACACATGTTTGTGGAAGTGTATCATGGCACGAACAAAGGAGATTTCTGAGGAACTCAGAAAAAGAGTTGTTGATACTCATCAAGCTGGAAGAGGTTACGAAACCATCTCTAAAGAGTTTGGACTCCACCAATCCACAGTCAGACAGATTGTGTACAAATGGAGGAAATTCAAGACCAATGTTACCCTCAACAGGAGTGGTCCACCAACAAAGATCACCCCAAGAGCAAGGCGTGTAATAGTTGGTGAAGTCACAAAGGACCCCAGGGTAACTTCTAAGCAACTGAAGGCCTCTCTCACATTGGCTAATGTCAATGTTCATGAGTCCACCATCAGAAGAACACTGAAAAACAATGGAGTGCATTGCAGAGTTGCAAGGAGAAAGCCACTGCTCTCCAAAAAGAACATTGCTGCTCATCTGCAGTTTGCTAAAGATCACATGGACAAGCCAGAAGGCTATTGGAAGAATGTTTTGTGGACGGATGAGACCAAAATAAAACTTTTTAGTTTAAAGAAAAAGGTTATGTATGGAGAAAGGAAAACACTGCATTCCAGCATAAGAACCTTATCCCATCTGTGAAACGTAGTGGTGGTAATATCATGGTTTGGGCTTGTTTTGCTGCATCTGTTGTGGAAAAACCTGAAGCGAGCAGCTAATGTGAGGAAACCCACCAACATCCCAGAGCTGAAGCTGTTCTGTATGGAGGAATGGGCTAAAATTCCTCCAAGCCGGTGTGCAGGACTGATCCACAGTATAATATTTTTGTCTCATTTGTGTAACTGGGTTCTCTTTATCTACTTTTAGGACTTGTGTAAAAATCTGATGATGTTTTAGGTCATATTTATGCAGAAATATAGAAAATTCTAAAGGGTTCACAAACTTTCAAGCACCACTGTAGTTTTCAGTTTCTGTCCGTTACTCACTAAATTGCATGACATCTTCAACACTTCATTATAAAATACGCTTTGTATGAATGATTTTGGATAACTGTAGGTTAAAGTATAAGTGTACAATAAGGTCGGCTCTGCTATGATACAATGTAGACTATATTAAACTCATGCACTTTCAGGTATAAGAGGAAAACACTCGAACAGCACACATGAAGTGCCCACACACACAAGCATTTGCTCAGACATAGGAGCACAGATACGTACACACACACACACACACACACACACACACACACACACACACACAATACACATACATATGGGTAATACAGGCACACACACACATAAGCACATGCTCAGGCATAGGAGCAGACAGGTAAATATGCGAATGACTCATACATAAGGGTAACACATACACACACACACACACACACACACACACACACACACACACACACACAAATGCCTGTGGTACAGAGAAGATGGAAGAATGAAGTAGGGATTCATCCACAGGAAATACTGGATGTTGGATTTCCGTTATCCAGGCCATATCCCAGAACCAGGTACATCTGAGGATTGAATAAATATAAATATTATTCTTGCTATTACATGACATGGAAGCAAGTATTGCATATTTTCTTCTTTCTTTTATTTTTTTAGATGAATCAAGAATAAATAATAAAAAAATATATAAATAAATCAAATAAAATCTATATAAATAAAATACATAAATACAATAAAAACTAAATGAGTAAACGAATACAAAAATAAATACGATACATATAAAATCAAATAAAAAAAATAAACCAGGCAACCAGAATCCAAGCTTAAACCCTGTAGTGTTTGAATATAGGTCATCAATCTCCTCAAAAAGAATAAAGAGCTCTTTTAACAGCGACAAAAGCGAGGACCCTTGGCACAAAGTCAAAGTGTACTCCAGTCTGGCGTCTGCATGTTTATGAGTCCAGAAGTGCTAGAGGGAATGACTGTCATTTGAAAGGTACAGCAGTGTGCGAGATGGTGTGTGTTTGTCTTCGAAGGGAATTCTGTACACTCTACCCTGCTCTCTCTGCCCACAATAATGTAACTAGTAATAAATAAATAACAGAATCTGCTTTCCTAGTATCATTAGGTTCATTCTGAGGACACAACAGACTGATGGAGGGGGCGTTTCCGCTCTTATTAATGTTCTTGGGCAATGGTTTGCTTATGTGTCCTAAATCAGAGTTTAACACAACATTTGCAGATAACAAACCTAAATATGACTCTGCTAAAAATACTAGTGTGTGATCTGAAAAGGTGTTCAGGTCTGTACGCAGCATTGATTTGCCACTTTGAAAGCGTACTAAATATGCAGGTGTGTGCTGCATAAAGTCTGAAAACATTTGATACATCTGTGTTCCAAAAAGGTTATTAACCTACTTAACCCATATGTTATCTTGCCAGATATATTAGCTGAAAAACAGTTGTAATGACAGATATAATAGTGCAGAAAGTTTTATTAAACAGTAGAGAAAGTAAGTAGAGAAATGAGCACTTACTGTACTAGGAAATTATGGATGAATAAGGCGTCTAAGCCATTTAGAAGCACTTTGTAGTTCTACAATTATAGAGTGTAGTCCACTTGCTTCTCTTCGTACTTTGTTTATTACCAACCAAGCTTGTGCCTCTAGGGGGTGACATTGAATCGTTTCACATGCTGGGGCGGGCTTGACATGGTGATCACGCCTGATAGGTGCTTATCACCTTATTGGCGACACCTGGGAGCTCCAAAAACCATTTCTACTTTTGTTTTCACGGATTGCCCGTTTTTTATTATGGTGAACCATAACATTGTTAGTCCGCTATATTCTGTTCTTTAATGGTCAGGACCCCCACATGACCACCACAGATCAGGTACTATGTGGGTGGTGTGTTGTTCTTAGAACTGCAGTTTTTAAACACCTCAATGTCACTGCTGGTCCAGCCACCAGGATCCTGTGAACACTGATGAAAGATGACTAATACAAATCATACAACAGCTGATGAGCTACTGTCTCTAACTTCACGTCTACAAAGTGGAGCACTATGGTAGATGTGTGTAACAGACGACACAGTGAGTGAACACAGTGCTTTAAAAACTCCAGCAGCACTGCTGTGTCTAATCCAGCAGAGCACCCACCTCTATCCATACACCTATGACACTGGGTTGGGGTGTGATATGATGGTTATGGAGACAGTAACATGCTCTATGCAGTTTCTGATGTAGCCAGTCACTGATGCTGTTTATTCCTCCTGATTGGTTTGTATTACCATCTAGTGAAGCTTCTCTAAATATGTCACAGTCAGTGTGCTCAAAATAGACCCAGAGAGTTGAGATGGCTCTTTTGGGCCAGGTTGTGACTCATTTTAGAACTAGTTTGGCAAGTCTGAACAATGGTCTGCGTGCTGGGATTAGACTGACAGAGATGTGGTTTGAGCAGTTGAGGAGAGTGAGGCTCAGCCTACTAAGTACCAGTAATATTTGTTAACAGTAAAGTGTGTTAGATAGGTCGCATACTTATGGAACTTGCGATTAACATGGTGGAAATCTCCTTTGACGATGAAAATTCCATCAGGATGAGCAGTTTGAAACTGGCTGATGGTTCATAATGCGCGTCCTAAGCATTCGTGCTGGGGGACTGAGACAAGACAAAGATAAGGTAAAGGCACAAACCAGAAGGGAACGAGGAGCACATGGAGCCAAGGCAAACCAGGGATTGAAGAAGCCAGACAAAGGAAGTGTACAGGAAGAGGGGTATATATAGGAAAGACCCAGCAGGTTACAAGAAGAAGAAGAAGGCAGGGGTAGCTAAATATGATGGATACAGGCTGGAGGGCCTGTACCATCGTTACATAACCCCCTCTCAAAAAGGCCCAGCTCTGAAGCGCAAAGAACAGGAAAAAGAGAAAGCGAGGAAACAAGACAGACCCAGATTACCCAAAGGAAGCAGAACAAAACATGGACGTGAACAGGGCAGGTGGCCAGAAAAGAGGAGGCACGGACAGGAGACTAAGTAATACAGGGAAAACACAGGAAGAGAGACAGGCCTCACAGGCCACACAGGCACAGTTCTGGTCCATGAGGTTAAGTTCTCCACAGGAGTCCTAAGGCACCCCGTATGCCCATAATTAATGGATCCATTAGTCTCGGGCCAGAAAGTCCTGGTGGTTGCAGGAACCACCTGAGGTGATCAATGCAACCTCGTAGAGAGAGGCGGCTTTGACGCCACCATGGGGGTGCAGTCCATGACCTGGAGTCTCTGGGAGCTCCTGAGGTAGCGTTGAATTGGGGTCGCCGCCAGGTTGCTGGTGAGTGGGGTTGCCATTGGGGTGCTGGCAAGCGGGGTTGCCACCAGGTTGCTGATGAGTGGGGTTGCCGTTGGGGTGCTGGCAAGCGGGGTCGCTGTCATTCCGCTGGCGAGTGGGGTCGCCATTGGGGTGCTGGCAAGCGGGGTCGCCGTCATTCTGCTGACGAGTGGGGTCAGCGTTGGGGTGCTGGCGAGCTGGGTGGCTGTCATTCCGCTGGTGAGTGGGGTCGCCGTTGGGATGCTGGTGAGCGGGGTCGCCGTCATTCCGCTAGCAAGTAGGGTCGCCGTTGGGGTGCTGGCGAGCGGGGTCGCTGTCGTGCTCTCGCTGAGCAGGTTGCTGGCAGGTTGCTGGCAAGTGAGGTCCTCGTCATGAACCCGGTGGGTGGTGGGAAGGCAGAACGAGGGCATGAGCCAGGCACAGAGGCGGGTGATGCACTCTGGACGTCCTCCGAAGCAGGCAACATGCTCTGGACGTGCTCCAAAGTGGTTGCTTTCTGGACGTCCTCCGAGGCGGGCACTGTCTGGAACTAACACACTAACGAACAAACAAACTAACACTAAACAGAAAGGCAAAAAATAAAGCAAAGCTAAACATGGAACAAATAGTTGTTGTTTTGCTGCATGACCCACCTTCTCTTGAGATTCAGTTCATGGAGAGATGTCCTGACATTTTCCTTTAGAATTCTCTGATATAAATCAGAATTCATTGTTCCATCAGTGATGGCAAGGTGTCCTGGCCCAGATGCAGCAAAACAGGCCAAAACCAGAGTACTTTCTGGTTCTTTTAAACCAAAAAGTTCTATTATTCCAGTGATGGCAGAAAGGGTTGGGCAGTCTAGGAGGGTTGGAATGCCGTACAGCATCCATGACTTGGCCAGGTCCCCCATATGCCAACAGGGACCCGGGTAAAGAGACCCGCCGCCTGCGACGGTTAGGGGTCCCCAAATTGGAGGTTTAGGAGCTAATGCTGGGTCCCTTCGTTGGTTGCGCCATTCTGTTACGATTTGCCATCAAAAACGAACTGACGAACCGTGAAAACTGAAAAAAGAAGGATAGGGACCCAAATGCAGTTAGCTCCAGGTGGTATTAATGTACTGAAATAAAACTAAATAAATAAAATAAATGAAACAATAATTAATCAAATACAAATAAATAAATAACAAAGAAAAGCTGAGCTTCTGAACAGAAGCTCAAAACTGCGCAGCAGAGAGCGAGGGAGAGGATGGTGGGGGAATCCCCCGCACGCGCCAGCCCAGAGAAGAAGCTAGGGGGCGCGAGCGGAACGCGTGCACAGCGCGTGCCAAGCGCTAAAAATAACCTGCGTTGGGTGCACAGGCGCGAGGCGGAAGCAGCCAGGAGTGGTGGCCTAACAAAACAAAACGAAAAGCTTACCCTACACTGAAAACTACTTCCCTAATAATAATATTACCTCACACCTCCCGGCACTACGGGAACTGAGCCCCTTGGCAGGCCCAGTCTGTCCTCTTTCCCTCACAAAGTAATGAAAATAAAAGGAAAGCGCGGGGGCTCTGAATCAGAGCAGGAGAGACGGGTGAGGTCTCTCTAAGCACACTGCTGCCAGGAATCGCTTCCAAAAATAGTAGCGGCGATTACGTGACGTTCGCAATGGCGCAACACCTACTATGACTGGCGAAGCTCTTAAATAGCGTAGCAGGTGTTGCGTGTTCCGCCGCAATCAGGCCGCTTACCAACAGGTGTGCCCGACTGCGGCGGCTGCCAGAGATCCTACTGGGGCAAACCAGTCCAACACTGCCCTCTAGCGTCGAAAAGTAGGACCTCTGACAACCTGTCCACAATACATTCTTCCAATAGCCTTCTGGCTTGTCCACGTGATCAATGTTCTTTTTGGAGAGCAGTGGCTTTCTTCTTGCAACCCTGCCATGCACAGCATTGTTGTTCAGTGTTCTTAAGCAAGCCTTACTCAAATAAGTGTGACTTTTATAAGCTCACTTTATGCAATACCCCCAAGGTCCTCAGGAACTGTTGCTTTCAGCAGCTGGTCCTTTCCTCTGAGCCACAGAGCCTGTATTAGAAAAAAAAAATCTAAATTAATTACTTAAATAATAATAATAATAATAATAATAATAATAATAATAACATAAATTAGGTTATAAAATAGGAGTATAATGTTGTAAATCTAGGGTAAAAAAGGGAATCTCTCTCTCTCTCTCTCTCTCTCTCTCTCTCTCTCTCTGTCTCTCCATGTTTGTGTGGTCTTTTCAACTGATCTGCTTTGGATTGCAGGACATGTCCTGTGTTCTGTCTGTAGCAACTCTTGCTAAAAGCTTCATGGTGGTTTCTGATGTTTTATTAAGCCCTCATCCGTTGAGATTTCCAGCAGCGGTTCACCTAGAGATAGGCAGAACTGAAGCGATAGAAATAACTGAGGTTTGCTCAAACATGAATGCTCAGTTCATTGTAACTTCATGAGAGCTCACACAAACTGACTTGAATCAAACGTTCCGACATGATTCCCAAAAAGGATCGGTCCTACTGAATAACAAAGAACCTTTTTTGATTCCACCCAGTCTGAGTCTCTAAGTCAAGCTACGAGCTATCGATCAGTGTTCAGCTGTGATTTGTATAAATAAATCAATCGATGCAACAGCATACATAAGTGACACGGCAGCTTGCAGCAGCATTTGGCATGCTTTCCCAGGGGTAAACAGTTTTTTTGATGTGACTAGTGTAGCGTCCTCTAGTGGCCAGATTCTGCAGATTATTGCAATTTGATATGGTATATAATTACATTGAACAGTGGTCTGAAAAAGTGTTTGCCCCCTTCCTGATTTCCTATTTTTTTGCATGTTTTGCAAGTGTTTCAGAACATCAAACCAATTTAAATATTAGTCAAAGACAACACAAGTAAACACAAAATGCCGCTTATAAATGAAGGTGTATATTATTAAGGGAGAAAAAAATCCAAACCTACATGGCCCTGTGTGAAAAAGTGATTGCCCCCCTTGTTAAAACATAACTTAACTATGGTTTATCACACCTGAGTTCACTGTCTTTAGCCACACCCAGGCCTGATTATTGCCACACCTGTTCTCAATCAGGACATCACTTAAATAGGACCTGCTTGATAAAGTGAAGTACACCAGAAGGTCCTTAAAAGCTGCACATCATGCCGAGATCCAAAGAAATTCCGGAACAATTGAAAAAGAAACTAACTGAGATTTATCAGTCTGGAAAGGGTTATAAAGCCATTTCTAAAGCTTTGGGACTCCAGTGAACCACAGTGAGAGCCATTATCCACAAATGGAACAGTGGTGAACCTTCCCAGGAGTGGCAAGAGCACAGCGACGACTCATTCAAGACGTCACAGAAGACCCCACGACACTTGGACTTGGAAGACTTTCTGTGATAAATGGAACTATGAATTCTGCTGTCTACCAAAAAATCCTGAAGGAGAATGTCCGGCCATCTGTCCGTGACCTCAAGCTGAAACGAACTTGGGTTCTGCAGCAGAACAATGATTCAAAACACACCAGCAAGTCCTCCTCTGAATGGCTGAAGAAAAACAAAATGAAGACTTTGGAGTGGCCTAGTCAAAGTCCTGACTTGAATCCTATTGAGATGCTGTGGCATGACCTTAAAAAAGCCGTTCATGCTCAAACCCTCCAATGTTGCTCAATTACAACAATTCTGCAAAGATGAGTGTCTAAAATTCCTCCACAACGCTGTAAAAGACTCATTGCAAGTTATCGCAAACGCTTGGTTGCAGTTGTTGCTGCTAAGGGTGGTCCAACCAGTTATTAGGTTTAGGGGGCAATCACATTTTCACACAGGGCCTTGTAGGTTTGGATTTTTTTCCCTTAATAATAAACACCTTCATTTAAAAACTGCTTTTTACTTGTGTTGTCTTTGACTAATATTTAAATTGGCTTGATGTTCCATAACACCTAAGTGTGACAAACATGCAAAAAAAAGGAAATCAGGAAGGGGGCAAACACTTTTTCACACCACTGTATATAATATACTCACTGACAAAAAATAAACGTGGGATTGCTGGAAAACTTGGCATGCAGTTATGTCTCAGGCACATACGTAACTGATTACTACCCTATAAAAAGGCTCTCACAGGCTACTTTTGGATAGTGTACCTCTTGGTGAGAGATTGATAACTGCCAG
Source organism: Ancistrus triradiatus (assembly GCA_025084515.1). NCBI lineage: Eukaryota > Metazoa > Chordata > Actinopteri > Siluriformes > Loricariidae > Ancistrus > Ancistrus triradiatus. The sequence continues at coordinate 64,494 of JAJAGP010002648.1, read as the reverse complement.
GCATGCCTCTACAACACAAAGACATTTTGTCCAGTTGATGAATTTGAAAGGGGTGCCTTATTGGACTGAGAGAAACAGGATTGTAGTTTCAACTAATTGCCCGCCAGCCTCACAAAGCAGGAGGGGTTCAGAGCAGTGGTTCTGTGAGGGCACGTACACAATTTGAACAAGGCTTTGGACGTCCCAGTCAGACCACCAGTAGAGAGGATCATTTGATCTGCCAACAAGCATGAGCAGTTCCCACAGTTAAGCTAAGCTTCGTTCTAGGACCCAACAGTAGCTTATCATAGCCTGGATTTTAACCCACTACTTTAAAACTAATAGTCCAGAACCATAACCGCTGAGTTGCCCCCATTCCTCTAACTCCTGGTGAGTGCACTTTCTGGTCTTGGTGTTCCGCATTTGGCAGATGTTACTGCACACATTCTCTGTGGTGTGATTTGGAGACATCCTCATGAGTGCAATGTTCAATATTCCTATTAAACCTAGCATGTTCTCTATCCTGCTGCATGACTTGCACTGTAATGCTCCTCAGGTTTGTTATGTCAGTGCATGGTGCAGCAGCATTGTGTTCACCGAATTCACCAATTTTGGGTCAGTAACCTTGCCAAGCCCTTTGGTGATGAAGTTTTTATTCTTATTCTTATTATTTTCTATAACAATCCTAGACTGTTAGGTCTACCCGTCCCTTGGCCCCTGACTACTATAAGCAATCATGATCTTGGATAAAAGCCTCTATAAAAATCGGCAGTTGAATCTTCACTGCTTTCACAAGTCCTTAGCGTTACAACTAAGTCTCTCCCACTGGCCTCTCTAACCAGACAAAGAGAAAATTGCATCAGATTGTACTTGAATGTACTGTAGAATTAGCACAAGTGAAAAGAAGGATTTTATTTACAGCCTCAGTCTTTGAGAGGTAGATTATATTAATTCATTAATACATTTAATGTAGATATATAGAAAATTCACTACTATAGAAAACGCTATTCTATAATTTTCTGTTTTCATGACTTACATAACATACATACAGTAATGTGCAAAAGTCTTAAGCCTCCACTAGATTTGGTGTTTTAACAATGGTATAATATAATTGGTATCATATATAATTATTTCTTATTTTCTTTTTAAGAAATTTTTATTTTTTAAGATGCAAACAGAAAACACACGAAGCATGTACACACACACACACCAAAAACAAAAAAAATGGAGCAAAATTGGACCAAAATTGGTTCCATAGGCAAAAGCCAGGAAACAAGGTGTTTTTTGTGCCTGCTTCCCTTCCAAAAAGACCATTCCTGATTAAGCATCTTTGGCCTGTAGAAGGGTCAACTTGACATTGCGATGAAGCTGCCAGATGCTTCTATTGCTATTATTACTTTTAAAGGAAGTCCAGTAATGATAATCTATGATATAAAGTGGTTAGAAAAATAGATGCAGTACACTTATGTTTGCCTTCCTACTATATCTGATGTTATTTTTCATTCTGGATGGACTCAGTCCAGTTTATATAAAGCCAATAATCACTTCCAAAGGCAAACAGAATATTGGACATATGATCTGTGCCTTAAGAGTAGAAAATAGATACAACATTAACATATGGAGCTCTTTAACAACATGGATGGGAACGAAACATTCTTGATATATGTGTGGCCATTGCGCTGGCAGCACACAAGCACAGAGCAGTGGAATTGGTTAAAAAAGGGATTATGTTAAAATAAATACATTATGAAGAGTTGGCTTGGCATGCTGCTGTCGGATTTTATCAAATCAACATCTCTCATTACCTTTAAAATGGATGGCTCAGCTCAGAGACATGTTTGCACTTGTATACTGTATAATTAGATCTCATGTGGATTTTTCAACGGTGCAAATAAATGGCTGGTTGACAAATGTTCTACAAATGTGTTTACATGTGTGAGACTTTAGGGATGCATTTAACAAAAGTTGGCCGATAGCCCTCTGATGGTTTGCAAGGATCAGGGGCAATGTCCTCAGAACTGAGAAATTTCAGCCATTCTAGTGTTAAGGCTTTGAAGTACTCGTATTACAATAATGTCCGTTCTTGTGATTAACTGCTAAGTACTTACCTACTAGTATAATGCAGTAATTAGTAGCTAAATAGTTACTAGTAGTTAACTGTCCACTAACATGTTAGTTATTGGTAATGCATGAATAATGTCTGTTAATTAGTGCCCATCTGTGACTCTTATTTTAAAGGGTTAGCAAAACTATTGTATTAAATACAAGACAAACGCCATTACTAGCGGTTTCAGACCTGGCTGTATAAAGAACAACAAAACATGAGAACGAATGAGGATTTTCAATATGAAAAGTGCAGTTTTGCTAATTGAATTCTTTGTGACTTAACCCATGAAATGTGCAATAAACAAAATACAATATTTCCAAAACATTAGGCATTGCGCAAACGCATTGTGTAGACAGCTGCCATCAGTTGAGTGCAAACAATCCCAGACATGTGTCTAATAAACTCCACCAGGTGGTAAATCTCTACAATCATAATGGAGGAGGAAAGCATTCACGGTTAAACAGTTTCAGCTAATTACACAATCACAGCAAAACTGTCAACAAATGTGTGTGACTTGAATTCCTAAATGTGTGAAAACAAATGTATTATTTATGGAAATAAATTATTTAAAGGGAATGCCAGCAATGTTGAACCACCTCAGAACTCTGCAGCGCAACGGCACAAAAAACAACAATAACTCAACTCTCATTATCACAGTTAATTAATTAATTTGATGTATATTACACAAATTGTATTCTGTGTCGAATTTAATCAACCTAGTTCATTGTTTTTGTGTCACATTTAATGTTTCATGTGCGAAAAAAAGCTCCATATTTAATTTATAGTAGGCACTGGTGTTATACACTGAACGGCCATTGTAAGAGACACGCTTCTTCTAGCACGTTAGTCCTTTGGCATTCAGAACTACTGCGAATAGTCATGGATTCCCCTAGGTGTTGAAATCGGTCTGTCCAACCTCCATCCACAGGTATCAAGAGGACCCGGGGAGTGCCAAGAAACCATTCCCACAGTATTACTTCACCTCCAAAAGCCTGAGATGTTGACACCTGAATGGAAGGGTTCATTGATTAGTGCTGCTTGTGCCAAAGTCTGACCATCCCAACAGAAATCTGGATTCATCTGACCAGGCCGTGGTTTTCCACTGATCAATGTCCAATTTTTGTGCTGTTTTTGTGGATGTTTTTCCTTGATCACACTATTCCTGGTATACTTTCAGCACCATTGCATGAGAAAACCCAACAAGGATGGCAGTTTTTGAAATACTGGCCCAGGCCAGTCTGGAACCAGTCATCATGCTTTGTTGAAATCCCATTTTAATATGAATTTCCATTGAAACTGATCCATAGAAAACTTGCTCGCTTGGTTTTATACTGCACTCTAGGCTTGTGTGTCTAATTTTCACACAGCCCCAATGAAGGGGTAGGTGTCTCTAATAAAGTGGACACTCAATGTATATTCTGTACTTCTCCCCAGTTTGGAAATGCCCAGTTCCCCTGCTGATATCCCCTCCCATGAACAGAACATTGCATCAAGGTAGGAGGGCTGTAAGTGCCTTCATACATCTCATTTTTTCTCTATTTCTTTCAGCGCAATTCATAAATAGTCTATTTACTACTGCATTATAATTAACTCTTTCGTCAATACATTTAATGTAGACCTCTAGAAAGTTCACTACTATAGGAAACACTCGTGTTTCATCACCGCTTCCATCACTTGAATAACACACATACAGTACAAAAGTCTTAGGCCACCACTGGATTTGTTGTTTCAGTAATGGTAAAATGACCATATATGATTATTTCCCACTGTCTATTAAGATGCAATCAGAAAACACAGTAAATATCTAAACAGATACATCTATGCATCCCTCTGAGTGGCTGACCTAAGTCTTTTGCACAGTACTGTAGAATTGAATGGAGGTGTACAAAATCAAATCCTGCCATCTGCCTGTGTTGCTTTGCACTGCTTGGAACGCACACCGCATTATTGGTTCGATATGGACACTGCTTTGTTGATACTAAATACCCGACGTCACTTACAGGAAAATTTGAACTAAACTGCTGACATGTGCAACAAAACCTTTTGAACAGCCTCCACACAGATTGTCAATAATAGCCCCAGAAGATTTAAATGCTTGTCAGCGAGGGGGGAATTCAACCTGACAGCTGAAAAAAGGCATCCATTTATGAACAGCTCCAGCGTTCAGCTGACATGGCAAACGCACAGCAATGAGCTTCTTGCCTTCTGTTTTTAGACACAATTTGAAACGGCACGAACAAAAGATTGTCTGAGCTTTCACAACAGATCCACGAAAGCCTTTTAGTGTGGGTTAGACAGCCTGGTGGCTCTTCACCTCCGGCCTCGTTTGAAAAGCACTCCGAGGGTAATTGAAAGGTTTTTGTTTGATATTAAACATCTCGTCGGTGCTGTAAGGGACAAGGATCGCAGCGCTGCATTTTCCGTGCCCTCTGCATACAAGTTCAGAGTTAATGTCCCCATAACGGGTGCTGTCTGAGGCTCAGAGCTGCGACTGTAATGACAGGCACTTTAATCAGAGCAGAAGAAGCTGAGATGATGATGCCAAAGGGGAGCAGAGGACAAGTGTAGTGCCAGGAATCAGACAGGTTCCAGCAGAGCTCTGACAAAAAATGCAGAATGGTGTTTTGCACCATAGTGAAAAAGCTGGAGGAAGCATAAGGTCAGACAATGTCAAACCTTTTCGACATGGTGGAAGTCGCTGATTGTCATCAGCCTTGGCTTCCTTCCTTGACTATAGTGGCAGTTGACACTATGGAGCAAAACACTGTCATTTGTCATAAAACACTCACCACAGGGTCCTACATACCCCACTGCCACAGCACAATGGCGTTCCTGTCGAAATTACCACCAGGATGTCTCATGGCTTTGTCTCCTAGTGAGCTTTTAGAGCTAAACATTCCCGAATGCATTCATTCATTGATTTTCATAGCTGCTTAATGCAATTCAGGCATCCTCATTATTTTAATTTACAATCTCTGCATGGAGTTGCATTCTGACTTTAAGGAGAACAATAAACGTCATGACAAAACATCACTGACATAAGTGACACAAGACAGACGTGTACCAGTCTCTCGCTGACAGTGCGATTGACTGGCACCCTTTTGATGACATCACTTTGGCCTATTTAGTATGAAAAAACAGTATAAATACACATAAACTGATATCTTAGAAAAGAGAAGAACCACAAAATTAAATAAATAAGCACGCACACATACAAACATATCTATACAGCCATTTACAATCTGTTTTTGACGGTGTTCTTTGCAATTGGGAAACGCCAGGCAGGACGAGCAGTGGTCCACCTAATGAGGGCTGAAATGTGTTCATTCATTCATTCATTTTTTTATCTATTTAATTAGGTACTTATAATTTCAACAGTCCCATTCACATTCAGTCAAGTGGACTATTAAACCATATCTAAATGCAACAATACTGATTTTGTTTTGTTCATTGTCTGATCAGGTGGAACGGAATCATGTGACGTACAGCTTGATAGACATTGTTTATTCGAAAAACGCTTTTCCATCACCTTTTATCGCATTTCGGCTTTAACAATATTCCAACTTTTCCACCACATCCTAGCGTAAAACTCTTTTTTTTGTGATATACAGTTGGCCAAAAATGTATTTAGTCAGCCACTGATTGTGCAAGTTCTCCTACTTAGAAAGATGAGAGAGGTCTGTAATTTTCATCATAGGTACACTTCAACTATGAGAGACAAAATGAGAAACAAAATCCAGGAAATCATATTGTAGGATTTTTAAAGAATTTAATTGTAAATTATAGTGGAAAATAAGTATTTGGTCAATTACAAAAGTGCAAAGGTTTGTAACATAACCTTTGTTGGCAATGACAGAAGTCAAACATGTCCTATAAGTCTTCAACAGGTTTGTACACACTGTAGCTGCTATTTTTACCAAAAAGTTCTATTTTGGATTCACCTGACCACATGATATTCTCCCAATCCTCTTCTGGATCACCCATATGCTCTCTGGCAAACTTCAGACGGGTCTGGACATGTACTGGCTTAAGCAGGGGGACACGCCTGGCACTGCAGGATCTGAGTCCCTCTCGGCGTAGTGTGTTACTGATGGTAGCCTTTGTTACTTTGGTCCCAGCTCTCTGCAGGTCATTCATCAGGTCCCTCCGTGTAGTTCTGGGATTTTTGCTCATCGTTCTCATGATCATTTTGACCCCACGGGATGAGATCTTGCATGGAGCCATAGATCAAGGGAGATTATCAATGGTCTTGCATGTCTTCCATTTTCTTACAGTTGCTCCCACAGTTGATTTATTCACACCAACCTGCTTGCCTATTGTAGAGTCACTCTTCCCAGCCTGCAAGTCTACAAATTTCTTCCTGGTGTTCTTCGACAGCTCTTTGGAGTTTGGAGTCTGACTGTTTGAGGCTGTGGACAGGTGTCTTTTATACAGATAACGAGGTCAAGCAGGTTCCATTAATACAGACAATGAGTGGAGGACAGAAGAGCTTCTTAAAGAAGAAGCTACAGGTCTGTGAGAGCCAGAAATTGCTTGTTTGTGGGTGACCAAATACTTATTTTCCACCATGACTTACAATTAAATTATTTAAAAATCCTGCATTGTGATTTCCTGGATTTTTTTTTCTCATTTTGTCTCTCATAGTTGAAGTGTACCTATGATGAAAATTACAGACCTCTCACATCTTTCTAAGTAGGAGAACTTGCACAATCAGTGGCTGAATAAATACTTTTTTTTAGTCAACAATCCTAGACAGGGTGGCAATCCATTGTATATAAATACCATTAAATACAAATAAAATAAAAAGAAATAAAAACCATTGCTAAAACAACAAATCTCACAGTGGCTTAAGTGTCAAAAAAAAGGTTGCCAGGTATTGCTTTCTTTAACATTACGTGGATGGTTGGGATGTCATGGTACCAGGATGCACCATGCAGAAGACATGTCGGTGAAGGGTATGATCCTTTGGGCAATATTTTGCTGATAAACCATTCAAGTGGACATAAAAACCTAAACATTGTTGTACTTCAGGTGATCACAATTGTGGACATTGGTGTTTAGAACTCACCCAGCTTACCTACAGATAATATGATTCTTTAATTCGATTCATTATCTAATAATATCTATATCCCCTAAGACAATATCTATATCCCCTATCCCCTATCTAAATAGGGAAATAAATAATTCTGTCATTTCTGGTAGTAATCATATACAAAAACTATTGTCATTTGCATTGTAAATGACCATTCATACTTTTTCGAAACACAAACTAATTAAGAAAACATATACATACAGTACATATTTCGCCTCAGCAGGGGTCGGACTTGTGACATCAGGGACCCTATTTTCCATCTAAAACTCATCCACATTATTCAAGACACCCTTACATGCATAAACAAGGAGGAACCAGAAAGCTTAGAAGTCTATTTTATCGTGGTCTCAATGGGAATCGTAAATTATCAACTTGCATACATTTGCCCCTAATTGGAGCTTCTCTTTGCTCCTCGGTGCTTTTGATCTCACCGTCCTTCCCCTCCAAACTCTGACTCGGATGGGCTCCCGATTTCATCATATGTTCCAGCGCAGCATTTCTCATGTGGGATCACAGTCAGTCCTCATATTTCAGGATGTGGCACAACTTTCTTTTCAACCCGTGTTTATTAAAATTTCATCAGAGCGATGCTTTTTTACAACAAACAGCAGTTATACAATCGCAGGGATCCATCAAACTCTTTGTTCTCTCACCGCCAGGATTCGGCTCACTGAACTTATTATCACAATGGTTTGGCTCTTTTGATAAATAGCTGATCATATTAAAATAAATTTCAATACTAACAGTAATACCAGCTGCTGAAAACTGTAATGCCTTTGAGGGAGTTCAAGTGGATATCCATTCATTCAGTTTCATACAATGTAATCTAATTCAGAGTCACAGGGAGAGAGGGAAACCAGAGCCAGTTCTCTTGGGGGTGCTTGGATTATTCTTTAAAAGTAGACCTCTATAAGAAAACATTCCCTGTGGAATGCATATGCTAAGCAGATTTTAGATTCAAAGAACATTTGGAGCATCAAATAACACTATGCCTTTAAAGAGGCTCATTGACGAAGGCGAAACCATCAGACTCGCTTCGCTGGAAATTACAGGGCCAAAAAGTCAATGTTTTCCTGGGTTTCTGAGCAGAGCTACAGAACACCCCATGCAAATTCACTAGGGGCACTACATTTCCCATAATGCCTCAGTATCATTCCAAAAGTTTAAGTAGTTGACACTTTCAGTTTCAGCCAGTTTCTTACAAAGTAATAAAAATCCTTTAAAAGAAAGTTCTTCAATTCTCCTCCATGGCAGAGTAACGCCCACTTGTGTTAAATCTCTTAATCTATTTAGTGTTTAACAGGCTTGTTTTTATGCACCGTGGTGCCTCTATGACTGATTGGCAAGCAGAATGTTATAGCAGTGCCCCTCTAAATTCTCTGTGTGCCCCAGTACAACAAGTTGAAAAGAAAAGAGCTTGGACGAGACATAGATGCAAGTGGAATTAATTGAAACTATAAATTAAGACCTGGCAACTGTGAGAGACACACACACACACACACACACACACACCGGTGTCGATTGGCTCTTCAGGTGATCACGCTGATTGGCTGTTTGTGCCCAGAGTTGAAAGATATATTTTTTTCCTATTATGATTTATTATATTTCTTAAAACTTGGTCATTTAAGTGAATGGTTGTTGATCGCGTGGTCAATCAACAGTGAGGTGCCAGCTGACTCACAATGACCTTGATCAGTGAGGTCCTAGTTCCTTAGTGTCTTAATGCCACAAGTGCAACCTCACCTTGCCAGAGGTGGGATATGAACCAGGGCCATTCAGCACCATGAATCAGTGCTCTACCACTGAAGAAAACTGGTTTGTATCCTATCTTTAGTGAGGTGAGGTTGGAGTTGGATTTCAAGATCCCATTGATGCCTGAGTAGCAAGGCCCTCCCTGTGGTGAATACCATCATGTGGTGAGATGGCCCCTGGGGTTGAGCATCAATGGCCCTGAAGAATATTCCCAGGTGAGTTCCGCCAATCTCAGGATGACAATCAGAACTCGGCATCCCAACTCACAGAGGCTTTCGAGTTACCGGGGATCACTTGGGAGCAGGGCTGGGTCACCGTGTAGACCAGACGTGCCCCTGCACTGTCAGATTTACATTAGTTCAGCCAAAGAATCCAACAGTACTAGAATTCATTTACTGATATGCATCGCTATAATGTATTATTAATGTAGTTTCTGATGATAATCTACTTCGCCTCCAACGAGGTGACCTAAAGTTCAGTAGATAGAGATATGGTTGCCATGGAAACTCCATCAGCCAATGCATTTAATTTCCTTCACAAATGGCATGGCCACTTTTTGTTTTATAGTCTGAAATTACAACGTTCAAGTACCAAGAACAAAGACGGCAGTTCTGAAAATCACTTTTAAAAGCTGAAAAATTGGAACAATCATGTTATAGAACCACTGTTTGCTTTATATCCATCAGGCTGTTTGGATAGGTCTCGCTCATCAAACATATTTTCCTATTATTCCTTGCAGAATTGTTGAAGTTCAGCCATAGTTGTGAGCAGCAATGAACCAATCTTATCCAAGAGTTTGGAGGGAATTTAAATAAGGTGTTTGGGGATGCCACTTCATAATAATGCTCTGAAATCTTTTCAAACATAACCCCAAATCAGAAAAAGTTGGGACGGTATGGAAAATGCAAATAATAATATTTATAATAACAAAAAACCTTACATTTACTCTGACTTCTATTTCATTTCAGTTCAGTACGAACCCAAATAATTTCACTAATTTCACATAATTTGTTTTAGTTGTCAGGGTGTAATGTCACAAAAGGCAATGACTCAGGTTTGATGAATTTCTGTAGACACTCTGTGATGAAAACACATATTAATGCTTTGGTTATATTTAAAGCACTTGGCTCTGAAAGTATGAGAATTCTGCAGAATGACCTAGATTTGAAGGTATCCCATCTAAAATATTGTCTGAGTATCATTATAATAGCAAAACATGTTCTGCCTAAACTAACAGAACACATATATTTGCTCTTTTTAATGTGTTGGTTGAAGGTAAAGACATGCCCTGAGTGCACTGTGCAACCATAAAGGTGAAAGAGATTCCAGGTAAACAGAAAGACTCCTGCGGGAATCTCCAGAACCTTCAATTCATGTGAAAATGTTGTTTGTATAAAAAAGCTGTGTTTATCTTAGCAACTTAATCTGCCCTACAACCAGCCCTTTAGGCAGGGTGTCTGTAAGTCCTTTATTTAAAATTGACTGGTTTTAAATTGACTTAAAGAGCAACTGCATTTAATAATAAATAGTAAGTATAGATACAGTAGATATAGATATCTATATTGTATCTATATATACAATCAACAAGCAGAGGTGGGAGTTTAAGAACCAAAGTCTGTCATTCCCACATGTGATGTGTTCGTTTGTTAGCTCACCTTTGGACTACATTTACATTTACATTTACAGCATTTAGCAGACGCCCTTATCCAGAGCGTCTTACAATTGGTACAGTCTTACAGTCCAAGCAATTGTGGGTTAAGGGTCTTGCTCAAGGACCCAACAGTGGCAGCTTGGCAGAGGTGGGATTTGATTCCTGGACCTTCTGGTCCAGAGTCCAGTACCTTAACCACTAGGTTTGTGTGGATGAATTTCCACTGCTTATTGCAACAAGCTATAACCGGCGTTCATAAGTGTGTTTGCTTGACATATTTTGTAACTAGTACTGCTGTGCTTGTTCCCTCAATACCTGTATATACTCTCTAACCTCTAACATCGTGTAGGTGCCAAGATGGCAGCTTGGTGTCCTTTGTTCGCCTCGTTGATAATCAGATAATTACATATTGGGTTTGAGCTAACTGAAGTACTGAACATAGGGACAATGATTTAGACTCACATACTTAGTAGTCCAGAGCTTTATTCGCTGTCCACCACATATCCCAGAATTTCAGGTCACTATCAGTACTGGAAGGGTTCATCCATAGTACAGTATACACACTGTATCTATTTTCTTCTGAAGTCGGTGCTATTCAGTTATTCTAAGCCATGTCCCTGCGGGCTTACAGTGAGGCTTGTTTCCATTTCTAAGTCCTAGTTTTCAAGTTTTCTTTCTTCTCCTGTTCTTCTTTATATTCTAGGATTTTCTCAGCTTGACCGATCTGTATTTTCTTGCTGTCAAGAAGGTCTGCCTGGAAAGTTTTTCAATATCTTAAAAAATATCTCAACCAGTGTGTACATATTTGTGTTTAGGTAATTGTTAACTTGCAACATGGATCTAAAAAAGCCTTATTTAGCATTTGCACAAATATCCAGTGAGGGCAGTTCTCTCAACCAAAATGCCTTGTTGATGAAAGAGGTCAGAGGAGAATGGCCAGACTGGTTGAAGCTGATAGAAAGGCAACAGTAACTCAAACAAACCAAAATAAATAAAAACCACTTGTTACAAGCATGGTAATTAGAAGGGCATCTCTGAATGCACAACACATTGAACCTTGAAGCAGATGGTCTACAGCAGCAGAAGCCAATTAAGTACTAGCAAGGTGTACCTAAGAAAGTTGCCATAGGATCGTAACTCAAACCCGTGTCACATGGGCTAGGGAATTGACACTGTACCAGCTGATTGCCTAATAATAATAATAATAATAATGTGAGTAATGGGACACTGTTCCATCTATGTTCCTTATTATCAAAAACGTATCTACAGTGGGGCAAAAAAGTATTTAGTCAGCCACTCCTACTTAGAAAGATGAGGGAGGTCTGTAATTTTCATCATAGGTACACTTCCAATTTGAGAGACAAAATGAGAAAAAAATCCAGGAAATCACATTGTAGGATTTTTAAAGAATTTTATGGTAAATTATGGTGGAAAATAAGTATTTGGTCAATAACAAAAGTTCAACTCAATACTTTGTAACATAACCTTTGTTGGCAGTGACAGAGGTCAAACGTTTCCTGTAAGTCTTCACCAGGTTTGCACACACTGTAGCTGGTATATTAGCCCATTCCTCCATGCAGATCTCCTCTAGAGCAGTGATGTTTTGGGGCAACACGGACTTTCATCTCCATCCACAATTTTCTATTAGGTTGAGGTCTGGAGACTGGCTAGGCCACTCCAGGACCTTGAAATGCTTTTTACGGAGCCACTCCTTCTTTCCTCGAGCGGTGTGTTTGGGATCATTGTCATGCTGGAAGATCCAGCCACATTCCATCTTCAATGCTCTCACTGATGGAAGGAGGTTTTGAGTTTGGAGTCTGACTGTTTGAGGCTGTGGACAGGTGTCTTTTACAGGTAACGAGTGGAGGACAGAAGAGCTTCTTAAAGAAAAAATCTGTGAGAGCCAGAAATATTGTTTGTTTGTGGGTGACCAAATACTTATTTTCCACCATGATTTACAATTAAATTCTTTTTAAAATCCTACAATGTGATTTCCTGGATTTTTTTTCTCATTTTGTCTCTCATAGATGAAGTATACCTATGATGAAAATTACAGACCTCTCTCATCTTCCTAAGTAGTAGAACTTGCACACTCAGTGGCTGACTAAATACTTTTTTGCCCCACTATAAATCCATTGTTTCAACTTCTTGGTCAGGAAAAGTTTGTATTATATCTGATTACAAATAATTAACAGCCTTGATTTTAAACATCTAAGTCCTATGTAACGCATCAGGATTTGGTACATTATAACTGCATGCAGTCAGAATACTTCATGCAATCTTGAATACATTTGCCTGGAAGTTTAGCTATTGTGGATAATATAAGCCATTTTGCTAGGGGTTGCAAAAAAGTTTGGCTTTCAGCTTCAGGTACAAACTTGCCACTATGTCTGACAACAAATATTTATTAAGCGATGACAGTGCAGGTGTTAAAGCTATAAAAAGGACTTTGGGTGATGTAATGGTGCACACAGAACACTACCGCTTCCTTAAGAAACTGCTTTCTTTAAGAGAGTTATGATAAAAGTCTTTGTACCTTGCAGGAGCAATTACTTACAATTTTTACCTTGTTTTCATTTTTATTACTCTCATTTATTTGTCTAGTAAATATCCATCATGTGGCACAAGGCATTAGTTTAAAGGCTTTTTTCCTCCAACTCCCTGCACTAAACCTTAACAGTTTGTCATTTTTACTTGCTCGTTTTAAATATCTAAAGTGTTCCATGATAGAGCTAAATCCCTGCCGACCCACGTCTCTATCCTGGGTGAGAAGGTGGAGGTGGTGGAGACCTGCGGTGGTGCTTGAACGTTTGTGAACCCTTGGAAATTTCTATATTTCTGCACAAATAAGAGAATCCAGCTGAACAAATGAGACAAAATGCACTTGGCCATATATTAATTGAGGAAATTTATGATAGCTCATTCCTCTGTACAGAACAGCTTCAACTCTGGGATGTTTTGGTTTACTTCACATGAACTTCCACAACATTTCTGTGGGATTAAGGCAGTGGTTCTCAATCCTGGTCCTGGAACCCCACTGCTCTGCAGTTTAGTGCTTTTCCTTGTAATCCATTTTACACTGGATTAAGGTCAGGACTTTGACTTGGCCATTCTAAAACATTAACCTTATTCTTCTTTAGTCATTCTTTTTTTAGAATGATTTGAGTGCTTAGGGTTGTTGACTTCCTGCACGATCCACTTTCTTCTGAGATTCAGTTTACGCACAGACGTCTCGAAATTTTACTTTAGAGTTTTGCTGGTACAGTTCAAAGTTCATTGCTCCTTGTTTACATGCACTTAATAGTCCGGTCATAGTTGGATTTCTAGTTATCTGATTATTTAAGTGGTCATTTATACAGTGGGACTGTGGTAGCCTAGTGGTTAAGGTACTGGACTCTGGACCAGAAGGTCCAGGGTTCAAATCCCATCTCTGCCAAGCTACCACTGTTGGGTCCTTGAGCAAGACCCTACAATTGCTTGGATTGTAAGACTGTACCAATTGTAAGTCGCTCAGGATAAGGGCGTCTGCTAAATGCCGTAAATGTAAATGTAAATACAGCATAGCTCTAGAAATCAGATTAGAAATACAAGAGCTGGATTTTATGCCATTAATTGGATTTCCCATGGCATGTATACCAAACCAACACAGTTGGTTGAACTTGGTTTTCAAACTTGGTTTTATTTGAGCTCATTTTCCATTAACTGTAGCGTTTTGATTTTTGTTCTGTATTTTGTTCCATGACAGCAAGTGCAGCAGTGGCCAGACAACAGGAGATTCCAGCAAACTGAGCAAACTGTTCACAAATAGGCTGGTCAGGTTATTGGAATCAATGTGGATTCACTAGAGTTGAGAGGAGAGTAACAAGGAAAGCTATAGGAGATCATTCATTGAACTAACTCATGTCCTTGGAATGTGGTAGGAAACCAGGACACCTGGAGGAACCCAAACAGAAATGGAGTGAACATGCAAACTCCACTCAGGTGGCGACCGAGCAAGAAATCAAACCCGAGCCTATGAAGCTCTGAGATGACAATGTTAACCCACTGGACTGCCTGTAAAGAAAACAATGACTGCTTAACAGCCATCACTGCAGTGTCCTGTGAAAAACTGGTGCCCCATTCCGGGTGTATTTCTGCCTGCACCCGATTAGCACCTGGATCTGGATCCACCACTAGCCAATGAGGACTGGGACGCTTACACTGTGACTGTCTCTACCCCATCACTCTGTCCCTCATTTACACACACTTATTTACATATTAACTCCATCACACTTCCATCAAATATCTCCTCTCCACTGTTACTGTTTCACTGTAGTCCATACCCTCTTCACCCTAGTCAGTATCCTCGTTGCCTTACCGAGGTGAAACAAATATACAAGGACATATCACTCATCATTTTAGGGGGGTGATGGCTGAGTTTCTAAAAGAAAATGGAAAAATGACAAATGCCACATGCAGCCTGATGGCAGCAGGTGAACCGGCTTCCTGTGCCACCTTATTGCTCCTGCATGTCCCATCTGTCATGCAAAGATGTTCAAACACAGAGGATGGTTCACACAGACAGTGTCTACAGTACACACAACGAAATTCAGTCTGCTAGCTATAGCCTTATACGTGATAATGCAAGCAGTGGGATGAAACATAGTTATGGTTAAATAATTAAAGCATGTTTGGAATGTTTGGCACTTGGTCCTTATTTTATATTTTGGTGGTGGCATTGTAGCTTGTATTAGCATGATGCGTTTGTGTTAGCATTGTCTGTGTTTTTAGCATTGTAGCAGTGATAGCAATGTGTGTCAGTACTGGTTTTGTCTGTGTTTTAGTGATTTAGCACTTTTCAGATTGGCATTGTGTCACTGTCTGTGTTTAGCATTGCAGCTCTGTTTGTATTAGCATTGTGTGTCATTGTTAGTATTGTCTGTGTGTTTAGCATTGCAGCTCTGTTTGTAATAGCATTGTGTGTCATTGTAAGTATTGTCTGTGTGTTTAGCATTGCAGCTCTGTTTGTATTAGCATCGTGTGTCATTGTTAGTATTCTCTGTGTATTTAGCATTGTGGCTCTTTGTATTACAAATGTGTATTTGTCTTAGCATTGTTTTTGAGTATAGCATTGCAGTTATGTTTATTAGTATTGTGTGCTAGTATGAACAATGTCTGTGTGTTTAGCATTGTAGCTCTGTTTGTACAGGTACTGTGTGTCATTGTTAGTATTCTCTGTGTGTGTAGCATTGCACCTCTTTTTGTATTAGCATCGTGTGTCATTGTTAGTATTCTCTGTGTGTGTAGCATTGCACCTCTGTTTGTATTAGCATCGTGTGTCATTTTGTGTGTTTAGCATTGCAACTCTGTTTGTATTAACATCGTGTGTCATTGTTAGTATTTTTTGTGTGTTTAGCATTGCAGCTCTGTTTGTTTTGCCATTGTGTCACTCTCTGTGTTTAGCACTGTAGCCCTGTTAGTATTAGCATCATGTACCATTGTTAGTATTGTTTGTGTGTTTAGCATTGTAGCTTTTTGTATTACAAATGTGTGTCCGTCTTAGCATTGGTTTTGAGTTTAGCATTGTAGTTATGTTTATTAATATTGTGTGTTAGTATTATCAATGTCTGTGTGTTTAGCATTGTAGCTCCATATTAGCATATGTGCCATTGATTTTGTCTCTCTTTTAGCATTGTGTGTCAGTGTGTTGTGTGTTTAGCTATAGTCTTACATGGGGGTTGAAACATAGCTATGGCTAAATAACTAAAGCATGTTTAGAATGTTTGAAACGTGGTGCTTTTATTAAAGTTAATATTCTTTATTTTTAATTTTGGTGGTAGTCCCATCCAACGCCAATCTCTCTCCTATGCCCATGCAGTGTATTTTAGAATTAAATCGAATTTACAATGAAGAGGTCCCTGGATTGAATGGTAACAAAAATATGATTCATTGATGTCAGGATAATGTGTGCTGCATCATCCTAAATAACTCCCTTCTGACCCTTTTCTCTTTCCACAAGCTGGTCAATTACAGCTTGCTATGCCCTGCCTATAAATACCCTCACTCTGGTACAGTTCCTTGTTTGCCCTTCATGTTCTTGGTGAGTCTCAGCTCCTGTTTGCCCGCCTAATGCTAGCGTGGCTTGTGCGAACCTAGAATTGTGTATCAGTCTTGGCTTTGTGTGTTTAGCAAAGTAGATCTGTTTGTGTTAACACTGGGTCAGTGTTCGCATTGTCTGTCTTTAGTGTTGCAGCTTGGTCTGTATAACTATTGTGTGTTGTTAGCACTAGCTCTTGTAGGATTGTGTGTAATTGTTAGTATTGTCTGTGTATTTAGATATTACTATCACGTCATTGTTAGCATAGTATCTCTGTTGTGTTAGGATTAGATGTCAGTTTCAGTATTGTCTGTGTGTTTATAATTGTAGCTCTATTAGCATTGTGTGTTGAAGCTCTAAATTAGTATTGTCTTATGTGTTTAGCATCGCAGCTCTGTTTTGTATTAACATTGTGTTGTTGTTAGTTGAATGTTTAGCTTTGTAGCTCTGTTTGCAGTAGCATTGTGTCTGTTTGTCAGTTAGCATTGTCAGTTTGTATTCACATTTCTTCATATTCTTTACCCTAGCTCCCTAACCTGCTAGCATTGTGTCTTTACCATGTCTCATGTCAATAGGTTGCACATGCGTCCATCTGTCTCCCTGCCTTGCATCATCGTGACAATATGAATAATAGAAGTCAATGCTGTTTTAAATTACTTGCCAAATTTGTTTCAAAACAGCTTGTCACCCAAGGAGAGGTTTAAGGCAGGATGTAAACACAACTGGGGTTTGTTGCAACTCGTGCTGCTGATTCTTTGAATCGTTGCCTGTGTTTCATTAGTACTGTCATTTATATTAATTTGAAACTCGCTTTGATGATCGTTTTGCTACTCAACACTTGACTTAACTTGTTGACTTGATGCTTTTTTCAATACTTTCTGTGGACACGCTCATTTTTGCTTCAGCTTCCATTTGCTTGCATATTACCGTGTTTGGTACTTGTGATTCTGGTGCAGCTCTCTGCCCATTCTGAGCCTGATTATAGCTTTTGTCCCTTGGATCTCTGATGGTTGGATTTAGCTGTCATGTTAGACTGTGGTGGCTTAGCGGTTAACTTTATAATACATTTTGTCTATCAGACTTTTTACATTTAAAACAAATCTCAAGGTGCTACAAGGTAAAACGCATCACTATAGGCAAAGAGAATTTATGATAAACATCATAAAAGCAGCAATCAACAGGTTAAGTCATAAATTCTTCTAAACAGAAGTTCTTTGACATGCGCTTAATCTGATAACTGCTGAAAATTGGATCTTGTCAGTAGTCTGATCAGTGAGTATGCATGCACTTGAATAATCAGATAAAGGGAAAACTCAGTTTCCGTGACTAGGGTAATAATCAGATTTACTTTGCAACCAGCCAATACTCTCTCAAATAGATGTGCTGTAAACCTACCTTTAATATTAAGTAATGAAATTCTTCACTTTTTTCCACAAAGTGTTCGGTAGCCATTTATCGGGTGCTGTGTTTAATTCCGGGGTTGCCAGATCCGACGAGTTAAGCAACCAGGTAAATGTTCTTAAAATATAAGCAGACCTGGCAACCAGGTTACACTCTTGGGGTATGTTGCATGCACAGACTGAGAAAACCAATCAAAATCGTAGTTTGTATATATGCTTGGAGTAATCTGATTACTGAGCTCAAATCCAGTGCTCTCTATTGCATTTTTTTAAATCTAACTTCTAGATTTGAGTATGATATATACATGACCACTTGAATAATGATTGGATTATTAAGTGCATAGAAACGCAGTCATTGTTGACCATTTTTCCATATTCTGGCATCCCAACATTACAGGGACCATTTATTACATAACAGTCCAAAACACAAACGGGCTATATTGAAAATAGTGCTATTAACAATAATGTCTATAAAGTATAATAACTTGCTGCTGAGTGCTAATGCACAATCCCAAGCAATAGTCTTTAGATCTGTTTTTTTTTTTTTTTTTTTTTTCCCTTGAGGTTGAAGTCAGATGAAATGCCTTCACAAGTAACACCGGTCCTCAAAAAATCAATACTCCATAAATGTGCAGGGTAGTGCTGGTACGTATAACTCCAGGCAGCCGGGTTTGATCCTTTTCTCTTGGTTATTGCCTGTCTGCAAGAAACTTCCTGCGTCCATGTGGATTTCCTGTGGGTATTCTGATTTCCTCTAAAAAACCAAGCAAGTGTGGCTGGTTTTAATTGCCCTTAAGCGTGAATAAATGAGTGGGCATGATGCAGTGTTTCTAGAATAGGAGGTCTCGCAAAGACCTTCATAAAAATGGTGGTTGATGGAGCTAAATATACTTTTTTCATAGTAAATATTCAGAGTTACCATGAAAAGGTAAATGAGCCTCTGAAAACTGGTGCTAATATCTTAGCCTCAGTAGAAAACACCAGGAATAAGATGATTACAATTACATAGTTATTCAGAAATAAACACAATTTAGCACGAGAAGTGGTACTACTACACCAACACCAAGATTCTCTTCAGGTAAGAGTCAACTACATGACCCTTTTTAAGAAAGATAATGTTTTGATGAGGCAAACATTCGGCTTACTGTCTTGTATGAGTGAAACATAAATCCTGATTGTCCAGCAGAGATGGTTTTATTCCCCTCCTGAAAAGGAACCAAAAACTTTAAAATGTCACTCGAGCTGGTGGTGGAGAGAGTCTGTTTTTACTGTTTAGGAAGATGGCTGGATCATAAATACAGTGGTGCTTAAGTTTGTGAAACCTTTAGAATTTTCTATCTTTCTGCAAAAATATGACCTACAACATCAGATTTTCACAAGTGACACAAAAATATTGTACTTGGTCACTTATTTATTTAGGAAAATGATCCAGTATTACATGTTACTAAGTGGCAAAAGTATGTGGACCTTTGTTTTCAGTGTCTGGTGTCAAAACAGGCCCAAACCACGATACTATCGCCACCATGTTTCACAGATGGGATAAGGTTCTCATGCTGAAATGCAGTGTTTGTCTCCAAACATAACGCTTTTTTTTTAAACAAAGTTCTAGTTTTGGTCTCATCCATCCACAGAACATTCTTCCAGTAGCCTTCTGGATTGTCCACATGGTCTTTAGCAAACTGCAGATGAGCAGCAGTGTTCTTTTGAGAGCAGTGGCTTTCTTCTTGCAACCCTGCCATGCACACCATGGTTGTTCAGTGTTCTTCTGATGGTGGACTCATGAAAATTAACCTTAGCCAATGTGATAGAGGAGTTCAGTTGCTTAGAGGTTACCCTGGGGTCCTTTGTGACCTCGCCAACTACTACACACCTTGCTCTTGGAGTGATCTTTGTTGGTTGATGGCTCTTGGGGAGGGTAACGATGGTCTTGAATTTCCTCCATTTGTACACAATCCGACTGTGAATTAGTGGAGTCATAACTCTAGAGATGGTTGTTCATTAACAACTCTTTCTGAGGTCCTCAGAAATCTCCTTTGTTCATGCCATGATACACTTCCACAAACATGTTATGTAGAGCAGAGACTGATGGAGACTGATTTGCACTAAGAATACAGTATTGTAGATGTAAAAACTGAAGAAGAACACGAATAAAAATAGTGGAGATCTCTTCTGAGGTCTGTTGTGAATTTGAATCACTGTATACTGAATTGTGACTCATGAATCGAGTTTTGGCTGAAACTAGTCTGTGACTCGACTCATACAAGTTTAAGCAAGTACACTGAGTACCGAGCATACGACAAGTTCAAGTTCTGAGATGGCCGAGAACCAAGGATTCTCTAGACTTCACAGAGAATGGTTTGAAAAAGAGAAAATATCCAGTGAGGACGGTTGTCAGTTGTGGGCAAAAATGCCTTGATGCCAGAGGTCTGAGAATGGCCAGACTGTTAGGAGATGATAGAAAGGCAACAGTAACTCAAACAACCACTCATTACAACTCATTACACATGTGCTACAGCAGGAGAAGCTCATACCTGGTGTCACTGCTGGAAGCTAAGAACAGGCAACTGGGAGGTTAGAATTTGCATGGACTCTCAAATTGGACAAAAAATTAATTGGAGAAACGTTGACTGGTCTGAGTCTTGATTTCTGCTCTCATATTCAGATGGCAGGGGTCAGATTTTGGTGTAAATAACATGAACAAAGTACTAGCAAGGTGTAACCTAATAAAGTGACCGGAGATTGTATACAGTATAAGCTGAATTGGAAAAGGTTTCATAACAGAGCTCTCTAAAATATTAAACATATCCTTTATCTGCAATTCTGTACATGATATTTAGTAATATAGTAAATGGACAAACAGTACTACATATTAACTGAGTACCCAGTTTCCAGCTGAACTGTTTTTCTTTTTATACATTTCTAAATGTTAGCTGTTTTTATCTCCTACAGTTCCACCAACACTTTGCTTGTAGAGCTAATTAAAAACTTAAAAAGCACTACTCTTCTCAAAGCTCTGTTTTATTTTGAGACTGAGCCGTAATTATATATGGTCATTATAGCATTGCTAAAACAATATAATGGTGACCTAGGACTTTTGCACAGTACTGCGGTGAACTCCGAGACTTGATTACTTGGATCCCATTATGAGAAAGCGTTCCCATTCTCAATAAATTCTTAACAGCTGACGATGAGGTCACTATTATGAGGGGTTCAAGAGCAGTGTATACACACTGCATTATTAATGTATCCTCTGACTTGGAGTGTAGCCTCGCCTATCTATCCTGCACTCTGCATTGTAAGACACGCACCAATAAAGGCTCAAGCAGGCTTTCTGTAGTGAGAGAGAATAATTTGACCGTTGAGATTATCTTCACACTTCTTGTTGATGACCAGCCTTTAGATTCCCGAGCATTAGTTACTGAAGTGGTGGCATGGACCTGGGCACGCTAATCAAAGGCGTCATTGATTAGCTCTTCAAAGAGCTGCTCTAGAGCATTAGCTGAGAAATTTCCCCATGTGTAAATGTACCCATTGTCTACAGAAGGCTGTCAAAGGCTATCGTTGTTCTTCATGGCTACTTACTCCATATCCTATAGCCTAGGACCAGGGTTTCATCTTCTACATTTCACACTCAGTCTCTTATTAGGAAATGGGTGTATAGGGACGAAATATTTTTGATAAATTACTTCCTCAGAACCCTTGTTCTATAGATTTGAGATAATGCAGATAAGCCACATAATAGGGATGTCAAATGGCTGTTTTGAGCTATCATATAATTGACACTGATGCATTCTGCTACTTTGTCCAGCATCCCTATGTCAACACACCAGCAATAATTCTGCTCTTGCACTTGATTTGACTGGGGAATGCAGAGCAAAGAACCCGAGACACTCCTTAACACAATCTCTTTAGATCCTCCAGGGTCTTAGATCCTATCTTGTAGAATTGCCTTGAACTAACCCAAGAGATTTTCAATGGGTTTAAAAAGGTCACAGGCCCTGGATGGTCATATAAAAACCTTGACTCTGTGATCATGGAGTGCGTTTACATGCACTTAATACCCCGACCATAATCTGATTTCTGCAGTTATCTGATTATTCAAGTGGTCATATAAAACTGATTTCTTACATCGGATTGAGGCTTAGAAATCAGATTAAGAAATCCATTGGAGAGTTGAATTTTAGCTCAGTAAGTGTTTACCATTCCTCTGATTTCAATCAGGTTTCTCAGTCTATGAGTACACTCAAACTTAGCTGGGGCAGCTATCAGAATCAAACATGGTTGCCAGGTCTGTTTATTCTAAAATACTCTTCTTCTTTTAGGCATATTTCATAGGCATATTATTACAGTTGAGAGACTCTGTAATGCAGTCTATGCTTGTGGAATTTAATAACTTTACTTACTTCAACTTTAACTTTAATAAAATTTACATCCCATACTTCCGTGAGATTATTGGCTGGGAGCAAAGTAGAAATCTTAGTTGGCTTCGTTATTGGACATTTCATTCATGTAGCATTCAAGTGCTTTATGTTTATTGGTTAATTTGCACCTAGCTGTCAAACAAGGTAGCCATCAGATAGTCAAAATGTCCAAGATGTTGAAGCAGCCAAAAAAAAAATAATAATAATTACTCCAAAGGACAGAGTAACTGAGTTTGGACAAAACTATTGTAGTACAAAATTTTTTACTAGTTTTTAATGTCTCATTAGATTAAGTGTCAGAACACGGATACGCTTTTGTTTCATCCCATTGCTGGATGTTTTAGGCTTAAATTCAACCATTAATGCAGGCTATGGAGTGTATTGTAGCTATTTTTGATCATTTTGTATTTAATAATGTGTTACTTTTCTTGTAAAATCCGTGATTTTTGAGAAAACAATATCTGTGAAAGTAGTTTCATGTCTCCTTTTGCCATATTGGGGACCTACTGATTTCCCAAGTAACTCCCATGTAAACTCATTGCTTGGATTAAGGACAAAATCTGATTTTCCAAAGTTTGATCTGCAGATTATTAAGTGCATCTAAAACACACTCCTTGAGCAATTTGGTGTGGCTTTGGACAGATGTTCTGGATCGCAATCCTGTCTAAGGGTTTAACCATTGCCCAGCTGTAGCTTCTTGGCAGAGTCACCTAGTCATTTAAGCTCTTCTGGTACTGCTTAAAGACCAAATTCCATGTAGTCAAACAAGATTTCCAGGGTCTCTTGAGTGACAAACATCCTCAAAACATCACAGGTCTGCCACAAAGGCCAAGTTGGAATTTGATTATTTTGCACAAAACCATTTTCTACCAAACCCATCTTGAGTACAGTATCTGTTGCCCAAAAGCTCTTTCATTAGGCATTGTTCCAGTAGCATCTAGAGAACTCTAGCACTTATTAGCTCACTGTCAGTTTCCATCTATTTTTCCTAGTAAGGGACATGGTGGTTACAGGCTGATCAGAATA
Source organism: Ancistrus triradiatus (assembly GCA_025084515.1). NCBI lineage: Eukaryota > Metazoa > Chordata > Actinopteri > Siluriformes > Loricariidae > Ancistrus > Ancistrus triradiatus. Next base: position 40,990 of record JAJAGP010002648.1, on the reverse strand, counting down.
ACCCTGATTTTTCTAGTCCTGGTTACCGCTCCAAAGCCAACTCTGAGATGTAATCTCTACAGGGTGTTGGCCCTGACCTGGGGTCTTGGTTTAAAGGGTTGTGTAAGGAACAGCTCAGTCCAGGAACTGACAATGGGATCCTTGTGAGATGCCAAACTATGTCAACTCACTCCTCTCAATTCAAAAAAGCAGTGACACTGTTCTAAATTGAGAAATTCAAAGCAACCCTAGAGAGGAACCACATTTCTACTCGTTGTACCATGATCTTATTCTTTCTTCACTACCCAAAGCTCATGACCATAGGTGAGAATAGGACAAGGACCATCTTGTCATAGTGAAGGGGCTTGTGGAAAGGAAACTGGCTTTTGGAACATGATTCTGTATGATAAATACACCAGTCCATACCAAACAGCTTATAGGTGGTCTAATTGTAGATTTGGAATCATGTCCCAAAGATCTGACCCTGAGATTTACAGCCTGGCTTCTCACAGGTAAGAAAGAAGCCTGGATTCACCATGCACAAGCATTGACTCAAGTGATGTAAGGACTCTGGGGAAATAGAAACGAATTCTTCAGAAAGATAACTCCTTCGCCATCTGGTCGTCTGAAAGATTAATCCGAAAGCAGAGTGCTGCCAACCTTGATGCATAGTGGCACCTGTAGAACTTGGTGGAGGAGCTATGATTGTCGTTTCTTTTTATTTAAATCTGGGTTTTGAATCTAGATCCTTTAATGTTACAATGCATAATGCTACAGCATATATCATTCTAGAGAACTGTTAAACTTTGTGGCAACAGTTTAGATGGGATCGTTTCCAATTTCTGGCATGACAATATCGATGGGCACAAAATGGGCATCAGTGTGAGCATCGTTTGCAGAGCTAAGTGTTTAGTTTAGATTATTTAACATTGCTTTCAGCATTAATGGCTATTTGTTAACAGGCACAAGATTGTATAAAAACTAGTCATGCATATTAAGATCAGGGCTCTTTTGGCATATTCAGTTAGCCTAATATCTTTGGACTGTGGGAGGAACCTGGAGCACCCAGAGTAAACCCACACAGACAGAGGAGGTCATGCAGACTCCACCTGCCCCTGGACTCTCCGTGTGTTTAGTTTGCATGTCCTCCCCCATCTGTGGGTTTCCTCACACAGCCCAAAGACATGCATTAATTGTAGGGGTGTAATGATGCTTCATGACAATGCATTGTGAATGCAAAGATGGGTCGATGTCCATTGTCGTGTGGGACGGTGCATTGTCTGTCTAATTGGATTTTAAATCCTTGACTTTTTATCTAATGCAATTCAATTTATGAACACCAGATAGTGTAGTCATACTCACAGAAGCATATCCAAGTTTCTTTTAATTTCAGGAGAAATGGTTTCTTTTTGTTTAAATTATGTCAAATTATATTAATTTTTATACAAAAGTATACCCTTTTGAATTGTTATTCTTCAGAAATAATAATAAGAAAAATGAATGTTTTCCCCTGGTTATTTAATACATAGTGACGCTACAGTAAGTTAAGATAATGCCTTTATTGGCATTGTATATTATACAATTAAATTAGGATTGCACAAAAACAGAATAAGACATGCACACACAGACTGAGTCAGTCAAACACAGATTTTTGATAAGTATTGACAGAATAAAAGTATAGGGAATAAAATAAATGTACAGTGGTATTGCACTGGTGGAATAGGGCATTTTGTTTACAATTTAACTTTTGTTTTAGTAATTTACTTTAATTGCAAGGAACCAAAGTTTTATTGTTTAAAAATGTGTACAAGAATATTTCTATAGTGTAAACAATGGACATTAAGGAATGTCTTGTCAAATGTAAAAGCAATAATTGTGAATCGTTGCACCTCTAGTTCATTGATTATGCTAAATTGATCTGATTGGATTGATATAACTAGTTTCAATGTAAACTTGTGTCTAACGTGTATTGGCTAAACTTTGGTCTGATTTTTGTGGACAATACATTTTAAACCAGTGTACGAGCTAAAACCTTATACTAGTGAGGTCATGGTATCAGAATTCTTCTCATACTTCTGTTATTTCTGATATTCTCCTTCCTTTTCAATACTAAACATTTCACTTTCCTGTCTTGCTTTGACCACCACCATTTCCCAAGCCATGTTTGTCGGGCAATTAAAATGCAGACGCTCCTCTAATTACTGAACCACAAATGCTCAAGGTTGCGTCTAGAACGAGAGATCCCCCTAGTTATCTCATAGAACGTTCTTTGGAAAAAAGATGCAAACAACTCTGCAATAACCCGGGGAGAAGACGTGCTGATGGATTGTTGTGTGGTCTAGACGCTATCGCTGCACTGTGTCTCTGTCAGGAGCGATGCAGAAAGATCGTTCAGCATATAATTGAACGTGGGAATTGAGTATGCTAAAGTTGTGACATCCTGTCACGAGTAGACATGAACATTAAGCAACCCAGAGAGAAGCTTTTAAACAAGTGACATCCATGTCCTCATCCAAGTTGAGCTAGGTATCGTTGCAAAGTCAAGTAACAGATGCTATTAATTAAAAGGTGCTCTGCAGTTTACAATGGGCTAACAAGTCCAACGTAAGTTGAATATTTTGTTAATGGAGTATCACTGTGCTGATGCGTTGCCAAGTAAGAACGAATACCATACCAAGTTAAGGCAGGGAATGGAATTGTTACTGTTGCCATTGTTACCATAGCAACAACTCGTTCATTGTGGACCTTTTTTGGCAGCAGGTATTGTCAGTATTGAAGTATATTCAATATGAAATTCTCTTTTTTTTAATTATTATTCTTTAATTCTGTTAAAAACAAAGCTGTTATATAAAACCAATAGAACAAGCAAGGTCGGCTCGTGCCTGCAACAATCACAGACGAGATTTGCGATAGCATGCTCCCTCTAGTTTAAATATCATAGCAAAGTCTACATTAAACATTTGATAAAATTTGGGTAAATCCTTGGCACAAAGCCTATATAATGGTGTTGAATGTATTGAAAGTGAAAAACAAAAACGGGGACTTGACTCACAGCAAGGTCATTTGTTCATTGTAAGGGTCTAGTGATGGGTCTTTGTGTGGTATGCATGTCCTCCTAGTGTCCGTGTGGGTTTACTCTGGGTGCTCCAGTTTCCTTCCACAGCCTGAAGACATGCATTAGTTTAATTGATTACATTAAAATGGTAAGTATATATTGCTAGTCTTTATGTAACCTTGTGTATTGATGTAACCTAGTTTGTCACTGATGGTTATTGTTGCAAAAACACAAAACTAACATCTGGGGGAGAGTATCGCTTGCTCTGGGAGGAGGGGAAAAAAAAAAAACAATTCAGAATGTGGCTTCTGCTGAATGTACATTTGTGTATTCAGATTTCCATCGTAAAGTCAAAAAATCCTAAACCAAACCATTGTTTAAAAAAGAGGCATTTGTCAGAGCATTAAACCCAAAAACCTTGCTCGCTTGTAGCCAGATTTTAGCTCTGATACTTTAATGCAACTTACTATTGATACAGTGGTGCATGTTACAATCCAATGTTTTGTGGATTAAGGGACCAAAACTGTCTGCTTTGTAGCATTAAGACTGTTAAGCCTGTTGTCAATAGTAACTTGGCCACTGAGCGAACACTGCCCACCACTGAGTGTCCTTTTCAATACTTACAATAAGTGTCATGGTCGAGTCAACAAGCAGTGTGTTTTTTACACTATGTATTTTACATCATTTTAATACCAGTGAAGTTTGGACACACCTTGAACTCATTCATTTTTTTTCTTTATTTTTATTATTCTCTACATTTAATATTGAAGACATCAAAACTATGAAGGTCCACGTATGGAATTATGTAGTAAACAAAAAAATGGTAAATGAACTACAAGGTTTTGTTCATCAGGTTTTTCAAAGTAGCCATCTTTTGCTTTGACAGCTTTGGCATTCTCTCAAATCGGCTTTACATGGTAATCATCTAGAAAGGGTTTCAATTTACAGGTGGGCATTGTCAAGAGTTACCTTGAGGACTTTCATGCTTTCTTAATGTGTTTGCAACCATCAGCTTTTGTGCAGAGGTCTGAAACACATAATATAAAGTGTTAAACAAACCAGAATATGTTTTATACTTTTTAGTTTAATACATCATTCCATGTGTGTTCCCTCATAGTTTTGATGTCTTCAAAATTTCTTCAATATTAATCTACAATCTACAAAAAAATAAGGAAAAACACTCGGTGAGAAGGTGTCCAAAGTTTTGACTAGTACTGTATGTTATCAATATATTTGGTAAGAGATAGACGCATCTTCCAGCTCTAATTAGTTGCCTATGTATGGTTGCTGGGATTACTAACCATGATAGGCTGAGGAAGTTCAGTTCAGGGGAGCCTCAAACTTGTTATTCCATCAAATCAAGAGGAGATTGTATAGGTGGTCTGGGCATTTCACAAAGATACCAGGCGCATCTCTATGTAGAGATCTCAGGGCAGACCTAGGAGCTGCTGAACGGATTATATCTCACAGCTGATTGAAGAATGTCTGAGGATCCCCCAGGAGGAGCTAGAATCAATGACCAGAAATGGAGAAGTCTGAGCTGGGCCTTCTCAGCCTGTTGTCACTACGATACTCACCAGGTAAAGAGGATGGCAACAGGGATTGATGAACAAATCCAATTCACAGGGAATCGCCTAATGCCAAGAGTGGACTTCAGGGCATTCTTTGCTTTGTTTATTTACATACAAGGTCCCTGGGCCTATTTCTAGTAAAGGATAATCAAATAACTGTCCAGTCCCATGCTACAATCCAGTTCTCCCATTGGTATTTTCCCGTGGCTGGATCTCTGTAGCTCTATAGTTGGTAAAGAACACATGCTTGCCTACAAAGCTAACAATGGACCAGCCCCTCCAAACAGAAGGCACCAGTCAAAACGCAATCTGTACCTTGCATTATTCTCTATCATATTCTGGAGCTTCCCTTCAATACACAAAGAAGACAAGCATCAGAGCACTATTTGTTGCACTGAGATGACAAATAACTTCCCTTGGGTGAGCCTCATGTTGACTTTAAATGGTAGCGGAAGACTCCCCACCCTGAGGAGGGGAAAAAACAAACTACAACTTCGTTCCTATGTTCTTTGTTTTTACCTACAACTGCTTACAGGGTTTTAGTTACATGGTGTTCTTTAGCCATTGGCTATTTTGATAGAAACAAAGCACTTGTGTAAGCCATTTTGGATAAGGGTGTCTAAGTGCTCTCTTGAGTAGCCTAACAGTAGGACATATGCTAGCTAAAGTTAATCAGGCTTGAACAAATAGACCTACACTAACAGACTGTCATTATGTATCAGTGATTCTGTTTCCTCCACATTCATTTAATTTATTTAATGCCATTCTGTGACTAATAAGCAAACCTTAACCACAAACAGCAAATCTACTTTTGAAAAGTTAGACTAATCATAAGACTAGTTATATTTCTATACCTTATTTCAAAATATAAGTGCTTTGGCCAGAACCTACATGGACCCATGAGCCCTTTTTTGGTTTCTAGTAATATAAAAGTACAAGGATTTCATGTGTTAAAAATGTCATCCTTCAGGCTTTTTGCTATTTGTTTTTACAAGGAAATAATTCAATGAAATCTGTTTTTAAGCCTTGTCTAAGCTGGCGACTGCTGACCTTCATGATCCTCTAGTCAAATATGCAAAGGTCGCATGCTTGAGATCTTTCTGCTATGCTGTTTTCTAATTAGCCTGGAATGCCATGTTGATGCTCACATAGGCCATGTTCAGTGCATAAATAGAGTCCACGATGTCCAGCTGTCCATCGTAAGGTAACTAAAACAACTTGTCACAAGAGAATTTGGACAAAACGGACAGAAGGCACCAATGCATAAAATCCCAAGAATACCTAGATAATGTAGCAATTTTCCCCCTGAAAGAGGATGTTGGCACCGAAAGGAATGTATGTCTGGAATAATAGTCATTGAATAGAAATCCCATGGCCACTGGTCCTTCCATTTACCTCCTGACTGCCTCTGCTGCGGAAGGCCTTATTAATTCAGCGGGAAGCCAGAGCTCAGCTGTGCCTCTTTTCTCTCCCACTATGGAAAAAATGTGGGGAAGAAAACATGATGTTCTGCCATAGTTTACTGAGGCTTGTCTGCAAAATCTCTACTCACAAATCCCCACCCATCCGTTGTGGTGAGGAGGACGGCGAGTGAAAAATAGTCAAGTTTTACTGAGCTCAAAAGGATATGGTGCAGATACTGAGGAATTACAAGAAATCATGTTCTGAATTAAATGCCATTATGCTACCCTAACACCCATTCATTGCTAATAATAACTTCTGATTATTGCTATTATTATTATTTTAAGGGGATGCATGGTGATGTCGCCACCACTTGGGGCAGCGGGCTCACATGCTGTTGTGCAGGTGCAGCTGCCTGCAAGGGTGTTTAAAGCTGAACAAAATCATGGATTGTGAACTGTATGTGGTAAATGTTTGAGAGGAGGATGAATTCCAGATCCAAAGAGTTCTAAAAATTAATATAACACTAACCAATCAAGTTCCAATGAACTCTGCTTCTCAGAGTAAAGCACCATTGTCACTCACCACTGGTTTCTCAACCACCTTCAACAAATCCTTTCCCCAAGTGGCTACCCTGAAGAACAACTCCTAGGTCACTCTTACAGGAGCAGAACCACTTTCCCCACATTTAAGAGAATGACCAGACCACGAAATGGTTAGTTTTGGGGCACTGATCACAGTGGTTACTTAAGTAATCGGTTGCTGTACTTGAGTATTTTTTAGGTCTCTGTACTTTTCTTGATTATCTCTGTACCTTTTTTTTTTTTTTTTGCTATTACTTACTACAGTTCAAAGAAAATCTGCACTTTTGCTGTATTTTAAAAACAGTCAATCCAATATCTTACTGGATGGTTAATGGGGTGGGAAGTGAGGAAGGGGTGATTTCGCTGCTTACAGCTGTGATCAGACAGAAAAAGAAAGAGGGATGGAATCCCAAAAAAGCAACAGTCAGTCAGTTCCCAAGTTGTGTAGTGGAGAGTTTTAAATAAAGAACTGCTCTAAAAAAAAAAAAACTGAAACAAATGGGTGAAACTGCAGTTGCTGCGGTTAGCTAAATGATGCCATTTTGTATAATTTTTTTTATTATTCCTTCCCAGATATTCATGTAGTACAAACCAACAGTTCCATGGATGTGTACCCTTTACCCTCAACTACATTCGGTTTCAAAAATTGAGTTAGAAAGGCTTTGTAAAGAGAACTTAAACTTTAGTAGCATGTACTTTTACAGTTGCAGTCAAAAATATTCAATGCCCCAAAGATTTTAAGGATTTATCGATTTACGTTTTTTCAAGTAGCAAGATTCTGCTTTGGATGACTTCATGAGCTGAGTGATACATAAAATCAGAACAGAAAATGCGTGATGTAGTGCCATGTCAGTTATTCAACCCCTATATATTGTTTTTAAAGCTTTCTGGTAGGTATGGACTAAAGTGGAGTTCAATTAAGCCTTTGAGAACTCTAATTGTTCATTTGCTTCAGCTGTGAGGCATATACAAACCCCACCCATGAAGGAATTCAAGGTGAGTGGCAATCATGGGAAAGAAAAGTAGCTTCCACAAAAGCTGAGAAAGGAGATTATTTCATCGCACCTAAAGGGCCTTGATGTTATTTTTTGGAAATCTTCTTGTATCCAAGAGACGCCATTGGGAGCATTATAAGGAAGTTTAAAACTTATGGAACAGCTGCAAACGTGCCTGGCTGTAGAAGAAAGCCCAAAATTTAATCAAGGGCCCTTAGCAACTTAGTCAGGACAATGAAGAAAACCCCCCGTGTGAGTGAAAGACACCTACAGAATGACCTGATGAAGGCTGGAACAAGTGCATCACTGACCTAGAGGCTTTTGCACATGATGAATGGGCCAAGATTCCAATTGAGATGTGTAAGAAGCCTGTTAGTACTTACCGGAAATGTTTGTTGGAAGTTGTATGTATTAATACTGTTTGTTGTTTAATGAGTTTTTTTGTCATTTGACATCATCTTTCATCCACATCTCTGTAATGGTTTTGGAGTTGAGGGGGTTGAATATTTCTGACTGCAACTGTAAGTAAAATGTATAAAATATACATCAGCTTTAAACCATATTAGTAGTACTCTTGAGTAAAGAACTTTTGTACTGCCACCTCTGACAGACCATCACAAGCACACCACTGCTACACGGGATTTGGATTCAAACCTAATTAAAGCACACGAATAGCTTGCTTGCATGTATTCGGTTCATCGGTTGAACAGAAAGCCACACGACTCCAACTCAAGTCATTCCTAGTAAATTATAAATCTTCAGTTGCATTTTGTTTCCAAGAATTTTTAGGGGTGCCGATAATTGCGGCACTTGCATTTCTCAGAGTAAATTTACTTCAATTAAAGGTTTCATTTTAAAGGCTTTTTTCCCTCATTTATTCAGTGTGAGATTAAGCTTATATAAGGTTTAAACCATGCTGCAGTCAGGCCCTTTGGATGTTCCTAAGTACATCCTTTAACCCCTGTTAATTGGACCCAACAAATGAACTGGAAATGGTTTGTGATGAAACCGTGATTGGAAATTAAGTGCTGATAAGGAGAGAGATTATCCCGGCACTTTATTAAAGCCGACCTTGTCGACGAGGGATGTGCAGTGAAAAAGAAAGTAGGCTTTATTAATTGCAAAGACCTGTGATGGCTCTGGAGGTGGACTGAGCTGGTGCTCTTGGGAGGTCCATCACCTGCAACCTTCCCTGTAGTTGTGGACAGATGGTTAATGAAGTCAGTTTAATGAACTTGAAGTGTGTCGCGAGTGAGGAACTCTTGCCAGTGGTCAAGGATGTAGTCTCCAAGTTTGACACTGGGACATTAGGAAAATAGCCCTGTGGGTTCTGACCTGCTTAACTGAGTGTAAAATACATCGCAAGGGACGGAAGATAAATGTGGGAATGATGAGTCGACACAATGCTTGGCTTGTATTCATAAAATCTCCTGCTAGGTCTCCTACTGTAATCGGAGCAAGCATTAGTTCACAATAACAATGTGAGACAAGTCTACACATTCTTTGCCATTCCTTTTCATTTGCATAACAGGTGTGTTTTGTACGCTTCATTACAATCTGTAATGTCTGTTCTATGTCAGCAAACCTTTATATGGAAGTCACGCTGACTGGCGGTCTTCCAAACTGACCCAGTCTTACAGGGGTCCATGTTTACATGAGCCAGGCAGTGATTTCTACTTTGCAACCAGCCAGTCATCTCACAAAAATGTGGCAAACTTTAATATTAAATGTATATTAATATAAAATTCGTAATTTTCTTGAGAGTATATCGCGTTTCAGAGACTCTGCAGGATTGCCAGATCCAGCGAGAAAACGACCACTAAAGTCAAAGAAAAAAGAGGCCAAATGCAGCAAAGACTTTAGAATATGCATATTTGGCAACTGTGGTTGAAGGCTCGTGCACATGCGCAGTCAAACATTACAATCGGGTATACATGCTACAAGTATACTGATTATTGGGGTATCCAGCTCTCCATCACACTTGTAGATTGGATTGTGCTGCATACATGACCACCTTGAATAATCAGATAACTGCAGACTCTATGGCAAACTCGTCACGAATTCCCTTCTTGGGAAGGATACCCAGATGCCCATCTGGTCTCTTGTTATATGAAAACTAAACCACTGCAGTGCTGCCCTGGCAGGTCTTGCATGAATACATTCAGACCACTGCAAGCGATTAATAATGTAGCAGCACATCTGGTTTTCAATTTGCCAATGTTTCCTTATGTCACCCCACTGCTGCATTCCCTTCACGAGCTCCCTGTAGATCAGAATCGAAACGTGAAATCTGGTCTGAAAATTAAAAAATGGACCTACCTAAAGGCTTTAATCAAAATATGCTCTGTACCTCATGCGGAATACAAGCATGGCTCATCTAAAACTACCACTCAGGACTAAAGAGGCTCATGCTGTCTTCAAGCGGCGACTAATGGCTTACGACTTACTGACCACTTAAGCAAAGATTTTGTCATTATACGTTTAATAGTATTAAAAATAATACAGGTAAGTGCCGTTTAATGATGTGTCCGTGTGTGAGCGAGGCCGTTGCCAGGTCCACTTATTCTAAGAGATTTTTTTGTTTGTCAAGTTTTTGTTTCTAAAGTGGAGTTGCTTCTTTAGGTCTGCTCCCTGGTCCTGTCTGTGTCTCTCTAGCATCCCTGCAAGTTGGTTTTGTTCAAACTCTAAAGTTAAAAGAAAAATGTACATTTACTTTTAACTTATCATAAGGCCACTCTCTCGTAGGTTACTAGTCAACTACATTTACATTTACAGCATTTAGCAGACGCCCTTATCCAGAGCGACTTACAATTGGTACAGTCTTACAATCCAAGCATTTGTGGGTTAAAGGCCTTGCTCAAGGACCCAACAGTGGCAACTTGGCAGAGGTGGGATTTGAACCCTGGACCTTCTGGTCCAGAGTCCAGTACCTTAACCACTAGCCTACCAACTAGTGTTATGTTAAATGGAGTAACTTCATATTGTTTATAGCTGTTTGTCATCATATAGCTACACTGCTAACAAACAATTCAATTAAGAAAGGCAGGTTGCTACATTAAATAGCCATCCTGGTTAGCAAGCAATCTTTGTACAAAGTGTATGTACTTGATTAAGGACCTCAGATTTAATTAAAGAATTATACTTCAGTGGCGATGTGTGGCAAAAGCAGATTAATTTGTGAATTAAAATGCTGTGTCATGGAGGGACCATGCTAACCATCAGGTAGGATTTTCTTTGCCTGCAATCTCCCAGTCTCAATATTTAGCATTACTAAAGGTTTGCAACTGAGAGAGATTGCTAACAAACTGCTATTGTACAAAACATGTATAGTACTGTGCAAAAGTCTTTGACCACCATTAGATTTGTTGTTTTAGCAATGGTATACATGACTACTATCCTGTTTTTTTTTGTTGTTGTTTTTTTTTTTAATATTGCAGACCCATTTCTGTATTTTATGGTTGTATTCTATGAAGAGACTGAGAAATATTTGTATATGAATAATGAACACAGACAACACAGATCTGGGAGAAAATGCTTTTTTGAAAATTATTTATTTATTTATTTTATTCTTTGCATGGATTTACTTCGGTTTCCTCCCATATTCCACAGACTTATGTTAGGCTGATTGGTGTTTCTAAAGTGCCCTTTGTGTGTTCTACGATGGATTAGCGCCCTGTCTCAGGTAGTTCATGCCTTGCTCCCTGTGCCACCGGCTTTCCGGTAACCCTGACTGGTATTAACCAGGTAAGAAAATGAATGCAGGTTTTGTTTCTTCATGGTCTGCCCACAGCTTAAGCCAGTTAAGTCAGGTTTTTATTTTTCAGATTGTGGAATTTTCTGGCACTACATATGGACAAAGTGTACTAAATGTAAAAACAAAATGTGTATGAAGTGTAACACTCTTGGAAGTCACACCTTCAGTGTATCGTCTTGGATTTCTGATCTCAGATCGATCCTCCTTTACAACATCACTATACACGCTTTTATAGTCTCACAGTTTTTGTATTCCCGTCTTGCACCAGCGCTAAAAGCTCTGTGACTTTCTGCCGTATCGGCTTCTTCTCACATCTCTGTTAACCTTGATGGCTAATTTGTCTCAGACATTGCCTCAGAGATAAATACTGTGATGAGGTGTACTTAAAAACCCAAGGCTCATCTCACCTGGGTGGAACTGGCATTGAATTAAAACTGTCAAAATCCTTGTCTTTAATGACCTGCTTCAAATTGGGGCTCCTGATGTGGCTCTCTAAGGGATCTTTCACCATGGGGGGAAAAAAAAAATCTAATGGCCTAAAAACCTTCCGAGATACTAGTTAACTGTTACGAGGCTACATGATCTGAGAGGACCAGTTAATGGCCCCTTGAGAGAGTTGACAAATGTGACCTGCCATTAAATGGCCTTCCTTTATGCTGGCACAGGCCTTTGCTGAGTCCCAGCTGGATATGTGAAAATATGTGTCTAGCCAGTCCCTTTCATACCAAGCAAGCAAGATGCTTTCACACGTAGAACAAAGAATGTCTGGCTTTTTTGTGATGTCTGACCAGGAGTCAGTAAGGTTTCCTAACAGCTTTTGACAGTCTTGTGTATAGCTATGAATGAAGTCTGACAAGATGCTAAGCAAGGGGTAAAAGTTGTGTCAGAATTACTAGACTGTGATCTAACAGGATTTCCAGCTTCCAACGACAAGCTTATTGTTCCTTATATTAAAATAACTACTAACTTGGAAAGGTTTGCACTCTAGTTTGGTTCTACCAAGCCCTACAAGGCTATACACTACATATAAAACCCGTCTGGAGGTGGTGCTGTCTGTTTTCTCAACTTGAATAAATAGAAATGAAAATGGTTCAGCCATTGCCATTTCTCTCCCATTCTTAGCTGTCATGGAATGAGAACGCTCTGTTGATGTTTCTTTCAGATATCCGCTACAGTGCAATCTGCATACCCCTTTGAAATAATCCCTTTTTGTCTCACAGACAGAAATCAAATGATGTGCACTCGCCAATCCCTTTTTTGGGTACAACTTCTTATTTCTACACTCCATTGTCCGTTTTATCAGTTCCACTTACCATATAGAAGCACTTTGTAGTTCTACAATTACAAACTGTAGTCCATCGGTTTATATACATACTTTTAGTCCCCTTTACTCTGTTCTCTAATGGTCAAGACCCTCAGATCGGCGACACTGAAAATAGTCCACCTAGCAAAAATGTCCAGCCACTACTATGCTCACTCCCTATGAACTCTACATTTATATCATTTATCAGACGCTCTTATCCAGAACTACTTACAATCCGAGCAGCTGTGGGTTAAGGGCTTTGCTCAAGGATCCAACAGTGGCCGATTGGCAGAGGGTGGATTTGAACCCTGGACCTTTTGGGTCCGTAGTCAAGTACCTTAACCACCAAGCTCTCACAGTCCTTATTGCACATCTACCATATTGCTCCACCTTTTAGATGTAAAGTCAAACAGTAGCTCAACCGTTGTTGCACAGTTTTAGTCATCCTCTAATCCTTCATCAGTGCTCCAGCAGAACTGCTGTCTCGTACTAGCATGTCAGTCTGAAAATGATCCACCACCCAAATAGTACCTGATCTGTGCTGGTCCAGTGGGGGTCCTGACCATTAGAGAACAGAGTAAAGGGGAAGAACAAAGTAAGATGGACTACAGTCTGTAATTGTAGGACTAAAAAGTGCATTTGTATGGTAAGTTTGTTTATTTAATCTGGACTGTCATTGGTTGTACCTGAGCAGGTTTATGGTGTGGTAGATTTAGAATGTGTAGGTCTGGCATTCCATCCAGGGAGCACTTTTGCAGACCCTGGAGGTAAATGCCAAGTACACTGCAGAGCTGTATAGGGTTGCTGCTGCAGCGTCAGGGAATGAGCCCACCTCCCCCAGAAACAGCCAATTTTGACTGCATAAACTGGCTGGGAGACACCACCGGGACTTGAACCCATGTTCCTGGGGTGGACACCTGGCACGTTGGACCATTGCACCACCCGTGTGCTCAGCAGGTATTTTTCAAATTACATTTTTTTGTATCTGTTTACAGTTATTGTGTAAATACAGATGATACAAATGTAATGTATTACAATTTTCAGGGAATAATGTGCAAAAATAAGGACTTTACCAGGGTAAGATGGTTTTCTATATGAAAGCACTGACTATATTCAGGCATTCCAACCATCTGTTGTTTTTATTCCTCAACCTATTAGTGTGGATCATAAAAATTCTAAGTGGGATTACTTTTATTTTCATATTTAGCCTATTAATAACTGAACCCACACTATTTCTTACTTAACTTCTTACTTCTTTCTACATAACGTCATAGCATTCAAGTGATCTATAAATACATAATGAACTTAACTCAATGTCGTTGGCTTGTTTCCATAACGATGAAATATAAGCTATGACAAATGATGTACAACTTTCAAGCACAGCTCATCCATCATATCATATAAAGCTCAGTGTTGTCAACATGCATGCTGTTTGCAATATGCCAGGCTACTTGAAAGCATTTGGGAATTCTTGTTATTAAGGGAATGTGGGCTAACAATAGCACGGGGGGAAACGTGAGCCGGGCTAGATGAGCTCCCGCTGTTCCCGCCAAGTATGCTGAATGGATTCTCTCCGTCAGAGCATGTCAGTCAGGAGCTGTACTGAAAGCACTCCGTGATTACGCCTGGCTGGACGATGACCTGCTTTCTCCCATCTGTTAATGTCAGACTGCCTCCTGGTGGACGGAATCACAATAAGACAAGGATCGATGCAGGCTGAAGTTCAAATTCAGATTAGGATTTATTAATCAGACTCTCCACGACATTCACACCCACAAAAATGCACTCTAGTTTTATCATTTGCTTCTAAAATGTTTAAAATACAGTCCAGAGTATTTTAACAATGAACTAGTTTCTTTTTAACTCCTGACGTTTTGGGAGGAAACAACTGGTCATGGTTAAAATGGTTTAATGTGTATTTAAGTGCAATAAATATAATCTGTTGTATTATGTTACATTTTGATGTTTTGTTTAAGTTTTATAGTCGATTTATACAAAAAAAAAATTGATTTACTTTGCGAAAGACAAATCAATCAGATAATCAGTGTTATGTATTTCCTGGAGAGAGCGAGATGTATAACAGTTTAGGCTTCAGATGCTGTGTAAATGGTAGCGTTCCACTTGTTTTCAGCAGTATCTCTGATGCATTTGTAGCATTTGCACTCAGTTTTCTTGTGAAAATGCCCTATATATTTACATTACAGTAACATAACAAAAGACTCTGTGAGTATGGTAATGTCCTGTCAGCAACCATTTTGGTCAACGTGTTCCACAGAACATAATGTGGTCATTAAACAACTCAAGCCTGTATAGTGTGGGTCAAAAGTCTAAGTCCACCAGTGAAAATGCTTCTATTTTGCATTTATTTTGAATTTCATGATAAGTTTTTCATTACAAATCATGTCAACCTCATCAAAACAACTTAATAAAGGTCGACTCTTAGTATTTGTTTCCCCATTGCTGTAATGGCAAACTTTCTCATGTCACCCCAGCATGATTTCACACTTTTCCAAAGAGCATCATGCGATGTTACTGAATGCTCTGCCTTTTCTGTCTTCAAGTGCCCTGTAAATGCATAATGAGTTCTAGGTCAGATGACATCCATCACAGTCAGCACTCGTTGATCTTTTTGACCTCCAAGTAGTTGCTTCAAAGCTTTGAGGTGTGGATTCAGCATTTAAATCTGAGAAAAATCCAAAATGGAAGCGGGGTTTTTTTTTTTTTTTTTTTCTTCACAAGACATTTGGCTCCCTTTGTAGATTTGTTCAGCACCTGCAGTGTGATGCAACAACTCTGAATTTCAAGACAGCAATTGTGTGTGTGCAGTGCAAATCTTTCAGTTCACAGCTGCAGCCTTCTCCATCTCAAACTGCATGATACAAACTAAACAGTAGGCTGCAGGAGATGCCTTGTTATACACCATATAGACAAAAGTTTGTGGACACCTAATATATTACATCCAAAACATGGGTATAAGTATGGAATTGGCGCCCTGTAATTGCCGCCTCAACATCCTTTGTTCTTTTAAAATGGCTTTCCACTAAATTTTGGACCATGTTTGTGAGGTCGGCTTCCGATGTTCCACAATAAGCCCTTTCACTTTTGGCATTCCAGTGCATTTTTAAGGTGCCCGGAGTTGATGTCAAGGCTCTGTCAAACCAGCCTGAAAACCAGTCAAATTGTCAATCAAAGTTGGTAAACCAATCTAGACTTTAAGGATGGCAGGGTAGAAAGTTGAACTGTCTTTCTACTGGGAGCGGAAACCTAGAAATTTCTTATATTGAGAGGCGCTGGGTTATCAGAACAACCTTTTCTACTGCTAGTGTTTCTGTGGAGAATCCAGAAATGTCTGCTTTATATTATGAATGTCTTGCAAGTGAGTGCTATTGAAATAGCAGTGCTTACTATTTACTGTAGAAGGGATGTCCACATACTTTTGTCTATATCCTGTATGTATAAGACATGGCCAACAGTTTGTGGACGCCCAAAAATTACATTGAGACATTGTCGTTGCTTCTTGTACAACAGCCTTGTGGCTTCTGAGAAGTATTTCCATTAGATTTTGGAATATAACCGTGACGTCCAGCACTAATGCTGAACAATAAGTCCTGATTTAGAACACGAAGTTCTCCATAAGAGTCGGTCAACCATGTGTGGGGTACAAACCATTCTACTACTTTTGGTGACTTGATTCACTGCCTGTATGCTTTTAAATACTGAGCATGTTAGTGGTGAGTGTGACTGAAATATCAGCAATCAATAATTAGAGGGGATGTCTACATACTTTTAAACATACAGTGGTATGCTATATTTTCCGTCAGCACATGATACAACGGTTTGCTTGTACTAGATTTATGTGACACATTTTTATTCCCTATTAATTGGCAAAAAGCAAGCTGATGGTGGTTAGATGGCACATGCCTGTAGTGTACGTATACTTATCTAATCTCGTCCTGGTAAGAAAGAAATGAGTCCATAAGCACAGTGGTGTGAAAGTGTTTGCCCCCTTCCTGATTTCTTTTTTTTTTTTTGCATGTTTGTCACACTTGAGTGTTTTGGAACATCAAACCAATTTAAATATTAGTCAAAGACAACACAAGTAAAGACAAAATGTTTTTAAATGAAGGTGTTTATTATTAAGGGAGACAAAAGTCCAAACCTACATGACCCTGTGTGAAAAAGTGATTGCCCCCTAAACCTAATAACTGGTTGGGCCACCCTTAGCAGCCACAACTGCAACCAAGTGTTTGTGATATTTTGGAATGAGTCTTTTACAGTGTTGTGGAGGAATTGTGGCCACTCATCTTTGCAGAATTGTTGTAATTCAGCCACATTGAAGGGTTTTCCAGCATGAACGGCCTTTTTAAGGTCATGCCACAGCATCTCAGTAGGATTCAGGTAAGAACTTTGACTAGGCCACAAGTCTTCATTTTGTTTTTCTTCAGCCATTCAGAGGTGGACTCGCTGGCGTGTTTTGGATCATTGTCCTGCTGCAAAACCCAAGTTCGTTTCATCTTGAGGTCATGAACAGATGGCCGGACATTCTCCTTCAGGATTTTTTGGTAGACAGCAGAATTCATAGTTCCATTTATCAGAGCAAGTCTTCCAGGTGCTGAATCAGCAAAACAGCCCCAGACCATCACACTACCACCACCATCTTTTACTGTTGCTATAATGTTCTTTTTCTGAAATGCTGGGTTATTTTGACGCCAGATGTTATGAGACGCACACCTTCCAAAGAGTTCAACTTTTGTCTTGTCAGTCCACAGAATGTTTTCCCAAAAGTCTTGGGGATCATCAAGATGTGTTCTGGAAAAACTGAGATGACCTTTAATGTTCTTTTTGCTCAGCAGTGGTTTTCATCATGGAACTCTGCCATGCAGGCCATTTTTGCCCAGTCTCTTTCTTATGGTGGAGGCATGAACACTGACCTTAACTGAGGCAAGTGAGGCCTGCAGTTCTTTGGATGTTGTTGTGGGGTCTTCTGTGACCTCTTGATTGAGTCATCGCTGCACTCTTGGGGTAATTTTGGTTGGCCGGCCAACTTTGCCATTTGTGGATAATGGCTCTCACTGTGGTTCGCTGAAGTTCCAAAGCTTTAGAAATGGCTTTATAACCCTTTCCAGGCAGAGATCTCCATTACTTTCTTTCTCAATTGTTCCTGAATTTCTTTGGATCTCGGCATGATGTGTAGCTTTTAAGGATCTTTTGGTGTACTTCACTTTGTCAGGCAGGTCCTATTTAAGTGATGTCCTGATTGAGAACAGGTGTGGCAATAATCAGGCCTGGGTGTGGCTAGAGACTGAACTCCGGTGTGATAAACTGTCGTCCGTTTTAACGACCATTTGATCAAAGACCTTCACAGGTTTCACAGAACCTAATGCGGTCATTAATTGGCGCATACCTGTACTGCATGTCAGAGAGGCAACCTGATAAGTCAAAAAGATCCTTGAATTATGAATTAAATATGTTTGAGCAAAAGTACATCTTCCCCCACAAGCTTATCTTCATGTACACGATTTCAACACAAAACTCTCACATGCATCAGGATTCATTGGAAAAATCCAACTACAGACTCAATTTACACATCGAATCTGCCTTGAGCTCATGAAATCTGATACCTTATAAATAATACTCATGTTCCTCACAGGCCTCGTGCTGATTTGTAAAAGGGCTCAAAATACACGTGGCTCGCATTCACTCCATGGTTTAGTTGTTTTCTATATTTGGATCGTTCACTCAGCATCTTGCCCAGCTCTCCTAAGCACTCTGAGAAAAGTCCGTCAAAGCTAACGTCAGGATTTTGTGAAAGGTGTTGGTGAGTCAGAGATCCAGAAACTCCTATGCACTGCTTGGGCATACATGACCTGCCTGCTTCCTTAAAATATCGCTGGCTTTCCATCAAGCTCGGGTCTGTGCGTCATCATTAGTCTATGTATGGAGGGTTACGTATGCCAGGATTACACACACGCAAGCCATCTGAATCACTGAAACCTCTTTAGCACGGTGAGTAACCTTTTGGAAGGTGGAATGATTGTGAGACTCTATGGGTCAGTTTCTCACCCAAAATTACACAGCAAGAGATGCAATTAGCAATCAAACTCAAACTACTATTGTTGGCCTAACCATGGTGGAATGACGGGGTAATAGCAAGCCATGCCAGGTCTATGTTTAATAATGGAAAAGGGCTTCCCGTGCACCACTTTACAATCAATATTTGTCAAGAAAAATGCCTAGCACTTGTAAGTGGGTTTGACACACAAATCATGTGACAGCATCCTGATTGTCAACATGACTGTCGCTGCTGTTAAAATAAGCCACGAAATGATCCGTGTGTACAGAGGGTAAATCACATTCATTTCTATGAATTACCTTTTAGAGACTAAAAGTGAATCCTAATCAATTCAACAGATATGAAACAGAAACAGTATTGACCCAGACGCCCAACTATCAACCCAGCACCCCAATTTAATCTCCATATAACCACAAGTTAATGTTTACTTTCTTGTTGAACAGACATCCCACATGCTGGTTTTCAGGCAAGATAGAATAACTGCTGCTGATTACACATGTTCAATAAATTGATGTCCATTTTCAAACAGCTGTTATTTGCAGCATGTGATTGACTAGAATGAAAACATGTACAGCGATGTTAGACAGTTTGTGAACGCTTTGGAATTTTCTATATTTCTGCATAAATATGAACTAAAACGTCATCAGCTTTTCAGCTACAAGTAGATAAAAAGAAGCCAATTAAACAAATGAGACAAAAATATTATACTTTGTCATTTATTTATTGACGAAAATGTTCCAATGTTACGTATCAGTGAGTGTCAAAAGTATGTGAACCTTTGCTTTCCGTCTCTGATGTGATACCTTTGTTCTTCTGATTATTCTTCTTTAACCATTCTTTGGTAGAATGACTTGTGTGCTTAGGGTCGTTGTCTTGCTGCATGACCCACCTTCTCTTGAGATTCAGTTCATGGACAGATGTCCTGACAATTTCCTTTAGAATTATCTGATATAATTCAGAATTCATTGTTCCATCAATGATGGCAAGCCATCCTGGCCCAGATGCAGCAAAACAGGCCCAAACCATGATACTACTACCACCATGTTTCACAGATGGGATAAGGTTCTTATGCTGGAATGCAGGGTTTTCCTTTCTCCAAACATTTTTCTTTTAAACCAAAAAGTTCTGTTTTGGTCTCATCCATCCACAGAACATTTTTCCAATAGCCTTCTGGCTTGTCCACATGATCTTTAGCGAACTGCAGACGAGCAGCAACACACTTTTTGGAGAGCAGTGGCTTTCTTCTTGTGACTCTGCCATGCACACCATTTGTTGCTCAGTGTTCTTCTGATGGTGGACTCATGAACAGGAACATTAGCCAATGTGACAGAGGCCTTCAGTTGCTTAGAAGTTAGCCTTTGTTTTACTTTGTGACCTCGCCAACTATTGCACACCTTGCTCTTGGGGTGATCTTTGTTGGTCGACCACTCCTGGGGAGGGTAACCATGGTCTTGAATTTCCTCCATTTGTACACAATCTGACTGATTGGTGGAGTCCAAACTCTTTAGAGATGGTTTTGTAACCTTTTCCAGCCTGATGAGCATCGACAACTTTTTTTTTTTTCTGAGGTCCTCAGAAATCTCTTTTGTTTGTCCCATGATACACTTGCACAAACATGTTGTGAAGAGCAGACTGATAGATCCCTGTTCTTTAAATAAAACAGGGTTCCCACTCACACCTGATTGTCATCCCATTGATTGAAAACACCTGACTAATTTCACCTTCACCTTAACTGCTAATCGTAGAGGTTCACATACTTTTTCCACTCACTAATATGTAATATTGGATCGTTTTCTTCAATAAATAAATGACCAAGTATATTTTTGTCTCATTTGTTTCACTGGGTTCTCTTTATCTACTTTTAGGACTTGTGTGAAAATCTGATGATATTTTAGGTCAACTTTATGCAGAAATATAAATTCTAAAGGGTTTGCAAACGTTCTAGCACCATTGTAACTAGACCAGCTTTTTGTAAAATCAGCCCAGGTTCTAGTATTGCCTATCCACCAGAGCTATCTGTTAATGACTCTACATGGACTCGTCCAAGCTTGGCATACAATCACTCCAACATGAAGCCAGGCATTTTACCAGTCTTGGCACTAAACCACAAGAGTTCACTGGTACCTGGTTCAATAACGTTCTTTCCATGCTCGTTCACATTTAGTCACTCAAGAGATGCTCTTATTCAGAGTTTCTTACAACTGATACATTCTCACAGTCCAAGTATTTGTGGGTTATGGACTCAACAGTGGTATATTGGGAAAGGTGGAATTGAACCCTGGACTTTGTGACTTACAGTCCCGTATTTTAACAGCTAAGCCTGGCCATACGTTAGAAGAATTTGAAAAGACTTTAAAAAGATTTTTAAATAACTGAAGTCTGACACTCTCTCCCGTATACAGAGTCATTGCCAAAAAAAAATGACTCGCCCAGAAGGAGTAGAATCGAATGACTCTTTGTGTGAATGTAATGATATATGTAAGTGATTACAATATTAGAGTGAAAAACAATATCCATGAAGTCCAGGTTTTCAAGTTCATGACACCACTGCAAACGAAGGTGATGTAATGGGTGCCGTGACAACAAATTCTTCTACTAAGTGTCTGGAAGTGGACCTGGCAGAGACAGGGGTGTGTAGCGAAGGTGCTGCAGCCTCCTCTTTTCAGAGAAATTTCCACACTGCAAGACCCAAACACAAAATACAAATAAATAATTAACTAAATCAAAATTATACATCCTAAAACCAACAGACTGACTGATATGACCTGTGGATTTCAGTAGAACAATGCTGACAAGCTCATTTTGACACCACAATGGCTCTCCATTAAATCACACAAGCCATCAAATGTACCAAGTGCTACCTGGTGTTGTTCCAAAGCACTGAAAGTCCTAGGCAAAGCTAAGTACACAACCCACTCACTCATGGCAGGAACCAACTCTGTACAAGGTGCCAGTCCATTGTAGGGCACATACACACTCACACTGGGACACTTTAGAGATGCCAGCTGAACTAGCATACAGCACTGTGCTAAAGTCTTAGGTTGCCCTCATTGCCCTCATTTTAGCAATGGTATAATGACAATATATAATTTCTCAGTGTCTTTATCAGAATCCAACCAGAAAATATAGGAAGTGTTTATGCAGTATTATAAAGACCAGAAATAAACAACTTTGATAGGCTACACTGGCAAGTATTTAGTGTGACCTCCACTACACTTGAGCAACATTGGGATGCCAAGTTGACCCTTCTACAGTCTGAAGAAGCTTGATCAGGAAAGGCCTTTTTTGAAGGGTAGCAGCCAAGAAAAATGTTTGGAAAGGAGAACAGGATGCTATGATGTGCTAAAGCTCACAAAGACTGAAGATCAGTAGAAAATTGTATTATGGAGTGGTATTTGGCATTATGGCTTGACATTTTTGGGTCCAATCATCAACAATGTTATATATGGTCATTATACCATTTCAAAAACAACAAATGTAATGGTGACCTAAAACTTTTAATGTATGGCTTTTGTAGTGGGTGGGCCGGGATTCAAACCTGTGTCTCCAGAGCTGCAAGGCGACCACTATATCTCCATGCTGCTCATGCACACAGCCACTTCACTGAATATCAAAGATCAAACATCAAACCAGACTACCTTGCCCGTCCTAAAATTCCAGTCTTAAAAGTAATTCTCACTAACGAGTCCAGGGATTTACCAGGTGACCCACCCCCAGTTACTACATCAAAGAACGGGTTCAGAAATGCTTCATAACAGAAAAAAACTACTTTATAGCATTTTGCAGTGACATCCTAATGCTAGATAGTGGTCCACCACTAATGGTTTGTTTCATAAATCTTGCTGAAGCATACTGCGCGGTTCCTTTGCTTTGTACCTTTAGAATTAAAATGATAAACTGCCCTTAAAGCAACACTGAGTTGTGACAGTGTTTTATGTAGGAATCAATTTGCTAATGGATAGAACATCCATTTTTCAGTTGGCTGTGCCTGAGGGAAAGGATCAAAGATGGGGGAAATCATCCCGATGCTGCAACAGTGACCCCTACCCAACACTGTCTATAAATAAACACGTTTTGACCTTGAGCTGTTGCTTTTAACCTCTTTTTAGGGGGTACAAATCCAAGTTTAGGTCAGACCTCTACCCACCCTATCTCCCCATTATTCGAACCACGCCAATGTGACCCTGGACGTATTGGATTTGTAATGGTGGCAAATACGCGACTAAGGACTATTTCCCACATTTATTTAATTTCATATTTTCTTTATTTCCACTATTGTCTTATGCTATACTTTCATATTCTGCATTTTTATTACACTCTTTATAAATTCAGGCCTACATCATATCTAATATATTAGTATACAGATACTTTATTCTAATTATTATATTTTTGAATGTTGTCTCTTACTATTTATTCAGCTTCTGTTTATTTTAACTATTACTATCCATTTATTATTTAAATAACTTTATTTCTTTTAATTCTTACATAGAACATCAACGCCACCCAAGGAGGTTGGGTCCCTTTTTTGTTTCTTGATCCTCCCAAGGTTTCTTCTTTGTAACATTAAGGGAGTTTTTCCTTGCCGCTGTTACCCTAGACTTGCTCAGTTCAGGCTTTGGGCTTGGATAATAGAAGATAAAAAGTAGTCTACTCATCTGTGGTGCAGACAATGGCAGAAGATTTCATGATGCAGTTTAAACATGACTCTAGATTACTAAAGCTGCTCTCAGACGTTATCCGTCCTTTCCTCTAGCTCTGCATGCTAATGTTTGCCGCGGTCCATTTTACACCCCTCCATAAACCTGAAATGCAGTGTCACTTACGATGGTGCACGGAGACACATTAATGCTTCCCACCTGACCTTCTTAAACTCCTCTTGCACCGACGAGCGTGCGCAGACTACTGGCTTACAAACTGCACTAAGAAGCGTTGAAAAATAACGACTCTTCCCTTTAAAAGACCAAGCAGCCATGATGACCTTGCAGTTTTTGGCTGGGAAAGTGCGGCGAGTGTGGCGTTGTGACAGCCTCCTCTCTGCCACTTCCTGCCCACCACTGAGCGCCTTCTGTCCCTTCCCAGCTGGCGCTGGTGGCACTCACAATCCCCACTCTGTCTGGGAGTGTGGCGGGTACTCCCCCGACCCTCCTCTGCCCTTGTGCGCCCATAACGAAGGCCTTTGTGGGCCTGCCAAGTCATGTATGCCTCACTATTCAAAGGCAAATCCATCAGGGCTGCGGCCTATTCGACCATCGAGGACCTTTCTGCTCTTCGGCGTTTGTGATTGATTATGTTCGTAGTTTGAGATTTGGAAGACTAATCATTAAAACAATGCACAGCAGTGATGCAGCACCTTTGTTTTATTTAAATGAGGTGGTACAGACAGTAACGAGCATAATATTAAAATGAAAGTTCGTACAAAGGTTATGTACTGTAGAAGAAAAATGAGGTTGAAGAAACTTAGCTTGCAGACACTGCACTAACAGCTAGGAGGCTCTTCTATCCTCGGCGCTATCTCTGCTAATTACCACAGAACGGCAATACGGCGTCACATATAGATGATCCATGAAATTAGCCTTGTAACCGTAGAGCATGTGCAGTCATTGCTCAGCACTGTGCTCTGTGCCTTAATGGTGACTCACTTTAATTCGGTTTAGATGCATGCGTTTGCTCAAAGGACATGATTCAGCCCCTATTTCTAGGAAAAGTCATTGGAGGTTTCCAAGTAGAACTCCCAAGACCCATTTTGCTACCCTCTGTGACACCCTAAGCAGCTGACGAATGCCTCCACCAATCCATACTGTTGCTACCACCTGGCTACAGTTCTAGGATCACCACTGAAATATGGTGGAAGCGAGTGCATTAAGGCTATACTCCTCTTTCACTATTTGCCCACCCCCACTAATTTATACAGCTCTGGAAAAAAGAGACCACTCCCAATTTTCTTAAAATCATCCCATCTACAGTGGTGCTTGAAAGTTTGTGAACTCTATGGAATTGTGTGTATTTTTGCATAAATATGATTTAAAATATCATCAGATTTTCACACCATCCTAAATGTAGATAAAGAAAACCCAGTTAAACAAATGAGACAAAAATATTATACTTGGTCATTTATTTATTGAGGAAAATGATCCAATATTACATATTAGTGAGTGACAAAAGTATGTGGACCTATAGGATTAGCAGTTCATTTGTAGGTGAAATTAAAGTCAGGTGTTTTCAATCAATGGGATGGCAATCAGGTTTGATCACTCAAAGAGCAAGGGGTGTAATAGTTTGCGAGGTCACAAAGAACCCCAGGGTAACCTCTAAGCAACTGAAGGCCTCTCTCACATTGGCTAATGTTCATGAGTCCACCATCAGAAGAACACTGAACAACAATGGTGTGCATGGCAGGGTTGCAAGGAGAAAGCCACTGCTCTCCAGAAAGAACATTGCTGCTTGTCTGCAGTTTGCTAAGATCACGTGGACAAGCCAGAAGGCTATTGGAAGAATGTTTTGTGGGCGGATGAGACCAAAAAAGAACTTTTTGGTTTAAAAGAAAAGCGTTGTGTTTGGAGAAAGGAAAACACTGCATTCCAGCATAAGAACCTTATCCCATCTGTGAAACATGGTCAAGTCAAGTCAAGTCAAGTCATATTTATTTATATAGCGCTTTTTACAATGGAGCATTGTCTCAAAGCAACTTTACAAGTTTAGATTATCTCCTAATAACTACGTCCAATCCCAAATTGAGCAAGCCTAGGGCGACAGTGGCAAGGAAAAACTCCCTAGTTCTAGGAAGAAACCTCGGGAGGACCAAGACTCAAAAAGGGACCCAACCTCCTTGGGCGGCGTAGATGTTAAATCTAAGAGCGAACTAAAGTCATGGAGTCATGGTCGAATAGAATGTGAAGTATGCAACATCGTCATTAAGTGGCCCGGGTATGATGATAAATTAAGAGCGAAACTACAGTCATGGAGTCCATGGTCGAATAAAATGTGAAGTATTCACATCGACATTAAGTGGCCCGGGTATGATGATAAATCTAAGAGCGAAACTAAAGTCATGGAGTCATGGTCGAATAAAATGTGATGAATTATGCACAGTGGAGCTCCATCAGATGAACATCATGTGTGGGGCTGGAACTGCCGGAACACAGCTCGGAGAGAAAACAGAAATTGTAATTAGTTATTGATTAAGAGCACAGTGTCTATTAACAATCACTGATGCCATGTCAATCACTGATGCCAAGTGTACATGAGACCCCGGCCAGCATTAGCTATAGCAGCATAGCTAGAAAGCTAGAACGAGGAGGAACTGGAAGGAAACACAGCCAGAGGGATCACATGAGACATTGGCAACCCCACGAGCGGCAGAAGACAGCAACCCAACGTCTCTCTGATCACCATAAGACATGGTGGTGGTAGTATCATGGTTTGGGCCAGAACGGTTTGCCATCATTGAAGGAACAATGACTTCTGAATTATATCAGAATTATATCAGAATTCAGATTATATCAGGAAAATGTCAGGACATTTGTCCATGAACTGAATCTCAAGAGAAGGTGGGTCATGCAGCAAGACAACGACCCTAAGCACACAAGTTGTTCAACCAAAGAATGGTTAAAGAAGAATGAAGTTAATGTTTTGGAATGGCTAAGTCAAAGTCCTGACCTTAATCCAATCAACACCGCCGCTACACCCAGGAAGGCCCCGAAGCTCCGACCTAGAGTGAGTACGCGGACCCACGGAAAGCGCTTCGTAGGCGGCGACGTAAGCGAGGCAAGAGAGGCGGGCTCCATGCTAGGCTAAAGGCTCGCGCCAGCCGACCACCGCTACCCAGCCTCTTGCTAGCCAACGTACGGTCTCTGGAGAACAAGTTGGACGAACTAAGAGCCAGAATTACATCGCAGAGGGAAATTGAGAATGCTGTGCTCTGAGAAACCTGGCTTCTAGAGAACGTTCCGGACTCTGCCTTTCAACTCGAGACCCATTCATTACACCGTGGAGACCGGACTGCAGCCTCCGGTAAGTCAACAGGAGGATGTGTGTGCGTGTATGTTAACAACACGTGGTGTAAAGATGTACAGACTGTATATAAGCACTGTTCCCCAGATCTGGAGTTTGTATTGCTGAAATGCCGTCCCTTCTATTTACCAAGGGAATTCACGAGCGTGTTTTTGGTCGCTGTTTACATCCATCCACGGGCTAACTACACAGCGGCGCTAAGTAAGCTCTATGGCGTCATCAGCACGCTGGAGACTAACCATCCTGACGCTGTTTTCATTGTTGCGGGTGATTTTAACCAGTGCAATCTACGGACTGTATTAACTGAATACCACCAGCATGTGAAAATTCCCACCCGTGGCAAGAACATCTTGACCACGTTTACAGCAACATACGTGGTGGATTTGGGACTGCACCCCGACCCCCATTTGGAGAATCAGATCACATCTCTTTGTCCCTATACCCGGCCTATAGACAAAGACTCAAACAATCAAACCCTGTTAGCAGACAGGTTCAGATATGGACATCAGAGGCTGAGAGCACTCTACAGGACTGTTTTGCCATAACGGACTGGGATGTGTTTAGAGAGCAAGCCACTATGGAAGAATCTTCTGTGATCATAGATAACTATGCTGAGTATGTGACTGGGTACATTGGCACTTGCATTGACAACATCGTGCCCACCATAAAAGTCAGGAAATTCCCCAACCAGAAGCCCTGGATAAATGGTGAGGTACTGCAAATGCTACGAGCACGCTCTATTGCATTTAGATCTGGTGATGAGACTGAGCTCAAAGTTGCACAGTACAGACTGAAGAAGGCCATACAATCAGCCACGAGACAGTATAGAGAGAAAACAGAGGGATTTTACTCCACTACTGACCCCAGGCATATGTGGCAATGTCTGGAACAGATTACAGATTATAGGTCCAGGCCCAACAACACCTTAAGCGCCTCACACAGCCTTCCAGACGACCTCAATTCATTCTACACCCGCTTTGAGACGTCGATCCCCACTAGCCCCACAGAGAATACACACACCTCCATTACACAACCCCCCCACCCCCCCACCAGTTGTCTCACCAGCCCAGGTACACAAAGCCCTGAAGAGGATAAACCCCGCAAAGCTGCAGGACCTGACAACATTCCTGGGCGGCCCTCAGAGCATGTGCTAAACGAGCTGGCTGATGTTCTACTTCTTATCTTCAACCTTTCCCTCAGACAATGCACCCACAGTTCCCACCTGCTACAAGACCACCACCATCGTCCCTCTCCCCAAGAAGAATCCCCCATCCTGTCTGAATGACTACAGACCAGTAGCACTCACTCCAATCATTATGAAGTGCTTCGAGAGAGTGGCTGCTGGCCCACATTCAGGAGCAAATAGATACCAGGCACTAACAGACCCCTACAATATGCATACAGGGCCAACAGGTCTACCTCAGATGCCATCGCCGCAGCCCTTCATGTCTCCTCTCACACCTGGAACATAAAAGACTCCTATGTCAGGATACTCTTTATTGACTACAGTTCCGCCTTAACACGGTTCATACCCCACAAAACTTACACATAAACTGTCATCTCTTGTGACTACACCCCACCATCTGTGACGGGCTTTTAACTTCCTGACTGGCAGGCCTCAGTCTGTTAGGATTGGAAAAACAGGGACTTCAGCCAGCATAATCACCAATATTGGTACTCCGCATGGGGCTGTGTCCTCAGCCCTATCCTCTACACCCTGTTTACGCCACGACTGTGTCGCTTTTCCCACCCCAACAACATCATCCTGAAATTTTGCGGAACGACACTGCTGTGATAGGTCGTATCACTGGGAGGAGAGGAGGCATGCCTACAGGAGTGAGGTGAACAGTCTGCCCTTACCTGGTGGTGTGGACAATAACCTTACACTCAACATGGGACAAGACCAAGGAGATGATAGTGGACATGAGGAGGGAGAGGAGACCTCATCAGCCACTGTTATCCGGGACCTTGAGGTGGAAGAGGGTGAACAGTTTTAAAGTACCTAGGGGTCCACATCAGACGATGACCTCACTTGGACACATAAAACACCACACACGGTGTTATAGAGGGCTCAGCATGCGGCTGTATTTCTTGAGGAGGAAGCTAATGGAAATTTGGCATGTCACCCCAAAATACTCAGCAACTTCTACCGCTGCATCATTTGAGTCCATCCTGACCAATTGCATCACCGTGTGGTACGGCAGTTTCTACTGATTGAAAGGATCGCAAAAACGCCTGGAGAGAGTGATATAAGGACTGCTACGAAAAATCACCAGAAGGGAGGGCACAACCCCTCTCTCCAGAGCATCTACCACCACAGAGTCCACAGCAGGAGAGCTGGCGTACCACCACAGAGTCCCAGGAGAGGCTTGGCGTCCATACATCAAAGACCCCACCCACCCCAACATGGACTATTCACACTTCTACCCTCAGGCCGGAGATACAGAAGTGTGTGAAATGCAGGACAACTAGACTAAAGATCTCTTTCTTTCCCACCCAGCAATCAGACTCTTAAACAGCTGAGGCTGATTATTCATAGACACTGTCACACTTGCACACAAACACTTTTAATTAATACCACATATGACTGTTTACAGGTCTACATGTACAGCTGCATGTATGTTTTACACTACTGTCTTTCACCTTGCCACATGTAACTTTACTGTCTGATTGCAAATATATCCGCTCTTTGCCACACTGTACATATGTCAATTAATAACTAATTTAATATATCTGCTCTTTTCTTGCACATGTAAATAACTTATATTCAGGGTGTGGTTTTTTTATACTATAAACTTTTATTTCTTTATTTATTTTTGACTTTATTTTTATATATATATTTGTACCTTGTTACATCATGTGTGGACAGCAAAATAAGAAATTTCATTGTACAGGGAAAACACGTCTTTCTACTGTACATATGACAATAAAGCTTTGAATCTTGAATCTTGAATCAAAATGTTGTGGAAATGGACCTGAAGCGAGCAAGACTAAGTGTGAGGAAACCCACCAACAACACCCAGAGCTGAAGCTGTTCTGTACGGAGGAATGGGCTAAAATTCCTCCAAGCCGGTGTGCAGGACTGATCAAAAACAGTTACAGGGAAACGTTTAGCTGCAGTTATTGCTGCACAGGGGGGGTTCTCTCACAACCAGATACTGAAAGCAAAGGTTCACATACTTTTGCGCCACTCACTAATATGTAATATTGGATCATTTCCCTCAATAAATAAAAGACCAAGTATATTATCTTTGTCTCATTTGTTTAACTGGGTTCTCTTTATGTACTTTTAGGACTTGTGTGGAAATCTGATGATGTTTTAGGTCATATTTATGCAGAAATATAGAAAATTCTAAAGGGTTCACAAACTTTCAATCACCACTGTACAAGTATTGCACAAATGCCATTCCAGTATCTGAATTCCAACACACACATTCTATCTTGGTTTGATAACCAGATCGTATTTATTGTGGACAAATCTAAGAGACATGAAAGTTGACTGAAATATTGATTTCTGAACTTTTCTAAAAAATAATAATAACAGTAGGGGATTACCAAGATAAGATGGAGCAAGGCCACGCACAGATTTAAAAACAAGGACAAGCAGTTTATATTTTACTCGATACTGGACTGGAAGCCAATCCAAATGTCTCAAAGTTGGAGTAATGGGCTCCCAGGGTCTAGTGAGTCAAAACCCTTGCAGCAAAATTCAGTACACACCGGAGCCTGTTAAAGACCCGAGCAGGGAGTCATGGCATGTAGCATTGCATTACACTTATAAAAAAAAATGGTTATACAAGCAGGAATAATAGTCTCTGCAGCAGCAAGGAAAGAAATGGAGGAATCGTAGCAGTACTCTTTAAGTGGAAAAAAAGCTGTCTTGCAGATGTTTTTGATGTGGGGGTTCAAAGGATAAAAAGGTCTCAAAAATGACTCAAATTTCCAACCTGGGTCGAGGAAGAAGCAATGAAACCTGGAATAGATACAACCGTACTACTTACAGTGGTGTGAAAAGTGTTTGCCACCTTCCTGATTTCCTATTTTTTTGCTTGTTTGTCACACTTAAGTATTTCGGAACATCAAATCAATTTAAATATTAGTCAAAGACAACACAAGCAAACACAAAATGCAATTTTTAAATGAAGGTGTTTATTACGTGTTTATTAGGGAGAAAATCCAAACCTACATGGCCCTGTGTGAAAAAGTGATTGCCCCCTTGTTAAAACATAATTTAACTATGGTTTATCACATCTGAGTTCACTGTCAAAGCCCACCCAGGCCTGATTATTGCCACACCTGTTCTCAATCAGGACATCACTTAAATAGGACCTGTCTGACAAAGTGAAGTACACCAAAAGATCCTTAAAAGCTGCACATCATGCTGAGATCCAAAGAAATTCAGGAACAATTGAGAAAAAGTAATTGAGATCAATCTGGAAAGGGTTATAAAGCCATTTCTACAACTTTGGGACTCCAGTGAACCACAGTGAGAGCCATTATCCACAAATGGCGAAGACATGGAACAGTGGTGAACCTTCCCAGGAGTGGCCTGTTGTCCAAAATTACTGCAAGAGCACAGCGCTGACTCATCCAAGAGGTCACAAAAGACCCCACAACAACATCCAAAGAACTGCAGGCCTCACTTGCCTCAGTTAAGGTCAGTGTTCATGCCTCCACCATAAGAAAGAGACTGGGCAAAAATGGCCTGCATGGCAGAGTTCCAAAATGAAAACCACTGCTGAGCAAAAAGAACATTTTAGGTCATCTCAATTTTTTCAGAACATATCTTGCTGATCCCAAAGACTGTTGGGAAAACATTCTGTGGACTGATGAGACAAAAGTTGAACTCTTTGGAAGATGTGTCCCATTATTTTTGGCATAAAAGTAACAGAGCATTTTTGAAAAAGAACATTATAGAAATAGTAAAATATGGTGGTGGTAGTGTGATGTTCTGCGGCTGTTTTGCTGCTTCAGGACCTGGAAGACTTGCTGTGATAAATGGAACTATGAATTCTGCTGTCTACCAAAAAATACTGAAGGAGAATGTCCGGCCATCTGTTCGTGACCTCAAGCTGAAACGAACTTGGGTTCTGCAGCAGGACAATGATCCAAAACACACTAGCAAGTCCACCTCTGAATGGCTGAAGAACAACAAAATGAAGACTTTGGAGTGACCTGGTCAAAGTCCTGACCTGAATCCTAGTGAGATGCTGTGGTATGACCTTAAAAAGGCCGTTCATGCTAGAAAACCCTCCAATGTGGCTGAATTACAACAATTCTGCAAAGAGGAGTGGCCAAAATTCCTCCACAACGCTGTAAAAGACTTATTGCAAGTTATCGCAAATGCTTGGTTGCAGTTGTTGCTGCTAAGGGTGGCCCAACCAGTTATTAGGTTTAGGGGGCAATCACTTAATAATGAACAACATCATTTTAAAACTGAATTTTTTTTCTTTTTTTCTAAGGTAAAATATTAGTACTGTTTTATTTAAAATATATATGAACTTTTTTCCTTGTTTCCTTTGTTTCTTTGCACACACAAAAAGGCTACCTAACATGGGATCCTGAAAAAATGATTCCACAGAGCTGGCGCTTTGATGGTTTAGTTTCTGATGCTCATTAAAATCGCGTTATAATTTTCTGTTTCCTACATGTTTTAAAGTGCTCTTCAGACTTCCTCTCTCCATCAGGCACTCCTGACCCAGCCTCATACCCCCGACGAGCACTCAATGCCAGTGATTGCATCTCACTGGCACAAACTGATTTTTCAGACTTTGGTTCGGGGTAAGAAGAACGCCTTTCCTTGTATGATTGATGACTCTCAACCAAAGCTGTAGTAGCTCAGAAAGTGTTTTGCACCTAAATGTGTGTTGATACGGAAGCTTGTGATGGATTGCATTCCTTTGGGGCTGTTTTCTTCCAGCAACAGTAGAAATTATTTTAGTCTCACATTATGAAGGACTCTAAGTCAGCATGAGTCAAGAACGAGATGCAGGTAATGGCGAGCGAGGGAGAAAGAAGCTCCCACATGACACTGCTCAGGTGTCACTGGCAAGAGCTTTTCAGCATGTTTGCTTTGCTCTACTCATTCACGAATGGCATTCTCAAATGGCTGTCCTCGTGCTGCCCATTAAATGTACTACATGGTACCTCAGTTCTTGTCGTTGATTCGTTCCAGAAGGCTTGTCGAGAACCCGAAAATGAAGAGTAGGTAGTAATGGATAGAAAGTGAAAAGTGAATACCCTATTAATGAACTAGCATAGCTGCTAATGCTAACTGCAGTGTTCTGGAGCATTATGTTCCTGTTTCCCTTTCAGTTGGCAGTCAATACAACCCTTTTTAGGCCCCATAGAAACTTATTTACACTAAGAATACAGGACTGTAGATTAAAAAATAAAGAAAAAACACAATGAAAATAGTGGCTACGAATAATAGGGATCTCTGAGGATCGGCTACTGTGAACCTGAGTCACTGTGTACTGAATCGTGAGTCATGATTCAATCGAGTTCAAACCTTTGCTTTGCAAGCTGCATTTTTTTATATGTTCTGCATTTGTCTCATCTCAGGTCTGCCAGTAACCTTTTCTTGGACAAAATTTTTTAATGTTTTCAATGCTTAAATGCAGATTACACTCTTAATTAGACACTGAATTCTCCAAATCCAGGAAATCCCTGCTTAAATTTCATGCATGGTTGATTTTGTAATTAAAAAGAAGCTAACACAAAATGTAACAAGTCATTTACGCTCTCTGCAGAAGTCTTAGGCCACCATTCGATTTGATATACCATTACTTTAGCAATGGCATAATGATCATATGTAATTATTGTACAGTATATATAAGTCTCTATTGGAATACAACCAGATAATATAGTAAACGTGTATGTAGTATTAAAAAACATAGAAAAAACAGCTCGTAAAGGCTAACGTGGCAAGTATTTAGTGTCTCCTCCCTTTACACTTGATGAATAGCAGCATCCTGCAGATTCATTGCGATGTCAAGTTGATCCTTCTACAGTCTGAGGAAGCTTTATCAGGCATGTGTTTTGGATGGGTAGCAGCCAAGATACCACTTTTTCAGGAGGAGAACAAGGTGAAAAGGCTAAGTTATGATAAAGCTCACAAAGACTGGAATGAAGATCAGTGGAAAAGAATATTATGGAGTAACAAATCCAAGTTTGAACATCCTAAACAGGATAATGGGTTCATTTGGGGTCACAGCTGCAATGCCAGGAGAAGATGCCCAATCCAGCCTCTCCTCCCTTGAAACTGGCAGGATAATGTGCTGGACAATGTGCTAAAGCTTTGCTAAATAGCTAACTACATGAATAGGGTGGACTTTTGTCCGTTGCCAAATTTGGTCACATCAGGTCTTCAGTGATATGCAAACTGTAAGCTTCTATGGGACTGCTGCTTTATGGAGAACCATGGGGTCCAGAAGCTAAATTTACACTTGTGCAGAAGCCTTGGCCAGTGTAACTAACACTAACACACACACACACACACACACACACACACACACACACACACACACACACACACAAACACACACACACACATTACAGCAGGTAGCCAGCAACATCTCAGCAACTACATCACCACCTAGTGGTTATTAATAGACCTAAACCACAATACATATATACACACACAAAGAAATAGACTTAAATAGTAGCTAATTATAGTTTGAAAATAGATAACTAATTTCAGTAGTATTTAATAATCCATTTAACTAATCATTTAACTAAACTGCAGGCATGTAAATAATTCTAAATTAAATTTAACTTAAGAAAAGTCCCAGTGTGCTAGAAATCCAAGATAGACATCAAATAAAAGTAAATATATTCTGGATTAGTAGTCTGCATTTTCAATAAGAAATGCTAATTAACATTTTATAGTTAATAATCATTGCTATTAGCAGCAATACTACTACTACTACTAATAATAATAGTTGTTATTATTGTTATTAAAAGTAGTAGTATTTAAAAGTAATTTTAAATTAGATTGTTGTAGTAAAATGTTTTGGAGCCACTGTGTTCACTCATCTGCCACCAGTTGATTAGGGAAGGATTAGGGTTCTTGCAAATCCAGATAGGATTAATTTCATTGTTTCTGTGTTAATCCAGTTTTCCACTTGTCATATTCAAATACAGACTTCAGTTTTACTCACAGTTGCACTGGTGACTGCTTTGGCTGCACCACATTCATGCAAAATAAAAATAATCACTGCATTTTAATGTGCCTGTCAGCACTGAAACATCTGCAAACATGAGTCATTTCGCAGACAAGCTAAAGCAGCATATGGGCACTAAGTGATGACAGACGCCCTCCCTGGAGCAATTTAGAACTACAGTTTTTGATGTATTTTACCACCTGTTTTCACTCCATAAAGCCCCTTCAGAAATCCATCGACTGATTTAAGTGAACAAACTTGAAATGTACAGTGACGATTTAAAAAACTCTATCATTCAAGCCTCAGAGTAAGGTAAAATCATTCAGAATTATAAAAAAGATGTAAGGAAAATCAAATAAACAATGAAAAATCAGGATCTACATAAATATATTGTATAGTTAGAAATATAGAACTGTGCAAAGACATGATTTTGCAGAGAGCCAGCTTAATTTCACTTTTATGCTGTTTTCTTTTGTTTTTAAATTAAAAATGTAGTTGATTGTATTCAATTGTATTAAATTATTGTTTTTACTATTTTATTTATATATATATATATATATACACACACACACACACACACACACACACACACACACACACGTGTATATATAAATAAACTTGTACATATATACACACACACACACATCCACATGTGTATATGTATACGTGTATATGTATACACACACATACACACACACACACACGTGTATATGTGTATATATATATATATATATATGTATGTATCTAAATGTGTGTGTATATTGTATGTGTGTGTGTGTGTGTGTGTGTGTGTGTGTATATATATATATATATATATATATATATATATATATATATATATATATATATATATATATATAAGTATATATGTGTATATGTATATATGTGTATATGGATATATGTGTGACGAAGAGAGAGAGGGAGAGAGGGGGGGGAGAGAGAGAGAGAGAGAGCAGAGAGATGAGAGAGAGAGAGGAGGAGAGAGAAAGAAGATGAGAGAGAGATAAGGAGAGAGAAGAGAGAGAGAGGTTGAGATAGATGAGATAGATGATATAGAATAGGAGATATAGATTAGATAAGTATATAATATAATATATTAAGTATATATATGTGTACTATATTATTATAGTATATATATATATATATATGTATTATATATATATAATATTAATATATATATATATATATATTACGTATATGTATGATATATATAATCATATATATTAATATACGTATATGCTATATATATGTATATGTATATATATGTATATGTACGTGTTGATACTTATATATATAACTATACTACTATATATCGTTATTTACATTACGTACGGTATGTGTGCGTGTGTGTGCACTGTGTATGCCTATATATATAAAGAGATATAGTAGCAGTATATCATATAATAGATAATAGTATCTATATAGATTAATATAGAGTACATAAGTGTGTTTATGCCTTGCACACGCTGCCACCCTATATATATATATACATACGTGTGTATGTGTGTGTATATATATATATATATTTTTTTTTTTTATTTATTTATTTATATATAAACAAATAAATAATTGAAAATTTTAGTATTTTACATTTTAATATTTATTATTTATTGTATTAGTAATTGTATATTTTTATGGACCCCTGGTCAATATTTATTTTTATGAGAATATATGACATATAATTGTGCATTTTAATAACTTAAATTGGTTACAATATATTATATAATTAAAATGTACAGAAATAATCTAATTCTAGGTTGTTTTCTTTTTGTTTGTTTTTTTTTTTTTTGGTAAATTGGCAAAGCAAGGTAATTTCAGGTATGTAAAAAATGTACTAGACCTTTTAAAGAAAACTAATTAAAGTGAATAAGGCTACTGAATAAGAATTTTTGAGTTACAAAGATGTAATGTAGTCAATACTGGCTAAAGGTTAGAGTCAAAAAGAACCTCTAAATATTTCAACCATTTTGTGTTTTGGCATGTTGATCTCAAGATGTCAAACTAAAATAAGTACTTATCTATTACAAGTCAGAAATAAGTGGTCTGAGGTTCTCAAAACAAGATAAAACGGGGAAGTCCCACCATTTTCTGACGAAGCAAGCTAGCTTATTAGCATAACAGTGATACAAGCCAAAATGGAATTGTATGCCATATTTTGCTATTTTAGGGGGGTTAGTGTATTAGTGCAGTGTTATGTCTGCCAGATATTGTATTTATGTGTCTAGTTAGCAAACCTACTGGAGATTATCTAACTGGGAGCAAAGTTGTAGAGATTTTATTGTATTTTTAGTTACTTTTAATAGCTAAAATCTTTAGTTGTATAGTACCAAAAGGTAAATTAGTGCATTTTAATCTGCTTCATACATTTAGCTACAGAAAAACATGCTAAACTGCATTACTGTCGGCAAAATGTATCTTCACATGACGTGTATATGCTGCAGGTCCAACACAAGGGGTCAGTGTTGGTTTTCGGATGGCGTTTTCTTTCCCTGCAATGAGATCAATCTGGCAGTGCATGCCTAGAGAAGACATTCAGTGATTTAGCTGCATAGCGGCTGGTGTCATTCCTTCATACCAACTGCTTTGTCCCTTTACGACACTAAATAACAAGGAAATGAAAGGCAAGCAGTTCTGGCAAGGAGGAAAGACAGGAATTTACAGCTCAAGGCCTCTTGCCATTATGGCTCAATCATAAATTTATATCTGCGAGGTCGTTTGGCAGCTCCTGACAGTGCGCTTTTGTCTATGTGTTAATGTGATTGTTCATAGGGAGCATGTGGCTACAGTTAAGCATGCAAATTGTCTCGTGATAGGTGTCTGTCTTTCTTCCTTCTTTTGTGGAAGTAGTGAAAATGGAGCTCTTTCCAACTTGGAGAAACTTTAAAGACAGTAACAAGACCCTACTTCTCTTTAACTCGTTTTCATAGTCACCCTTCCTTTCTTTAAAGAGGCACCGGTTTCTGCTTGGCTAATTAGCAATAGCATTAATCTAGTCAGTCGCCATATTGGTCCAGGCAACTTCTCATAATTCTCCAAAGATTGTATAGGAGAAAACATGCCTGATTTGAGTCTAATAAATAATAATATAATAAAACAATAACAGTCATAGATTAGCAATAGTATGTAGGATATATAATATAAATAGTAATATAATAGCCATATAAAATAGCATTCTATTTTATATATTTTATTATACTACTATTATATTACATAGATTGGCTGAGAGATGATTTTCCCGTGACTTAATTGACGATAATGGCACTCTGACCGACACTCTATAAGTATTA
This sequence comes from Ancistrus triradiatus, assembly GCA_025084515.1. Lineage (NCBI taxonomy): Eukaryota > Metazoa > Chordata > Actinopteri > Siluriformes > Loricariidae > Ancistrus > Ancistrus triradiatus. Next base: position 2,813 of record JAJAGP010002648.1, on the reverse strand, counting down.
CTCCGCGGCATACGCACGTAACCTAGCAACGATGCCCGCCCTAAAAATCAGCCAAGTTATGAGTAAAACACTTCCGAAATGAAAGCTATAATAAGTTTATGTAATATATTGGTTTTGAAAACGATTTCAATTTGAAAGATGAAGCTATTAATGACCAACCTGAGCCAAAGGTTTATCACCTTGGATCTGGAAGCTGGAAAAACGAAGCGAAGTCAGTCCTTTAAATCAAACGTCTCCCGGTCTCTTAATGGATTCACAGCTCGACTGAAGAGCAACGAGACTGGAGATCAGTTTTAGTCCCATCATCAAAAATGCTGAATCAGCTTCATCCCTCACAAAGACGTCGTTTGCTAGAGTTAAACTCTGCGTCTTTCATTAAACCCCATCCGCGGCTGATCAGAACTTCGTTCCTCTGACAGGTGTGTTATCTATAAGTCCAGCTCTAACCCAGAGAAGCTGCTGATGCTCTGGAACTCTGCCCTTACATTTCTGACTGATCAGATTAACATTAGGAGCTTCATCATACAGATTTATAATCACTAATCAAACGGGATCTTGGACTTTGGTTAGAACACCGGGATCTCACTCCGATTTGCTTCAGGCGGTAGAATAGTGGATCTTAGTAACAGCCTGATTTTATAAACTCGACCCATTTTATTTGCTGAATGTAAATAAACTTTGTTTTTAATAAATTAAGACTTACCAATCAGTACATTTCTGTTTATTGTCTGTATAATAAACAGTTATTGGTATTTTTGTTCATCGACTTTAATGACTGAAGGGTAACGATAGAATGGAACTATTTTACCTTGCAGAAGGGTGATAAACAAATCATTTTTTCTGTCCTCTTTATCTTAAAATATAAGAATAAATGGCACTAACTGAACTTTGGTATAATCGCAATAATACACTGGAAGTCATGCTTTAACATGAGATATTGGCACTGGTATTCTGATCTTTGACCGCATCACAAGCAGGACATAAACTAAACTTAGGAAGACAGCCCTAATAAGCTAAAATGCTTATTTCCTTAATATTGTTGCATTGCAGAAGACATAGGAACACCAGGATTATTACGCATTGTGAGGGTTTTATTTATTTGGAGCACTGGAATAGCTCTCAAGAGCTGAGAACAGATTAAGTCTTAACTGAAGGAGCGGACAGGAGGGTTTTACTTCATAGGAGACTGTGACGAACATATAGTAACTGTATAAAATGTTTTAAGCCGTGGTCACACTACACATTTGCAGTTCATGTCACAAAATAGGCAGGGACAGCCAGGATAACAGATTAATGGCAGAAACAGTTTTGGTGTGGTTTGCATAGCCTTGGATAGCAACAGTGCTGAGAATGAGGCAACACTGGAGATAAGTACTACCAGTTTGACTTCTCATTCAGAGGAGCAGGAGGGCTATGAAACATGAAAGGTTGTGGGTTCATCATGTTCTCAGCTTGAGAAAGGAGCTTGGGGAGTTCTGACAAGACAAGGAGCAGGTCAAGAAATATGTTAGGTTGTCCATTCTATTGTTTGACTGGGCATAGAAAAATACTGCCATACAGGGCTGTTGTGTTGTGGATTGGAAGTTGCTGAGAAATGAATGTGTATGTGACTGCATGTCTATGTGTGTATTAAAGACAATATTCTGATTCATCATCTGAAATTAAGTTGAAATATTAATAGCGAGCGCCACAGCCAGCAGGTTGTGTCATGCGATGCAATAATTATGCTCTGATTTAGAGTCACCAACTGAGCGTTAACCCGTTCCACACCATCCTGTAATTCCACACCATGGTTCCCAACCTGAGGTCCAGGCCCCCTTGGGGGGGACATCAAACATCACAGGGGGTGTGCAAGGCTTTGTAGGCTTAGAGGTGCTCTGAGTTTGTCAAACTACAATTTGCACATGTTAAATAACATTAAAATAGCATGCAAAAAAATCGAAAAGGTGCCGAAATGAGAAAGAGGAAAAACTAACTATAAAAGAAACCCAAGGATAAAAGCTATAATCTGCAGTGGGGCAAAAAGTATTTAGTCAGCCACTGATTGTACAAGTTCTCCTACTTAGAAATATGAGAGAGGTCTGTAATTTTCATCATAGGTACACTTCAACTATGAGAGACAAAATGAGGAAATTCGAGGAAATTACATGGTAGGATTTTTAAAGAATTCAATTGTAAATCATGGTGAAAAATAAGTATTTGGTCACCCACAATCAAGCAAGATTTCCGGATCTCACAGACCTGTAACTTCTTCTTTAAGAAGCTCTTCTGTCCTCCACTCATTATCTGTATTAATGGCACCTGTTTGACCTCGTTATCTGTATAAAAAACACCTGTCCACAACCTCAAACAGTCAGACTCCAAACTCACCCATGGCCAAGACCAAAGAGCTGTCGAAGGACACCAGGAAGAAAATTGTAGACCTGCACTAGGCTGGGAAGAGTGAATCTACAATAGGCAAGCAGGTTGGTGTGAATAAATCAACTGTGGGAGCAATTGTAAGAAAATGGAAGACATGCAAGACCATTGATAATCTCCCTTAATCTGGGGCTCCACGCAAGATCTCATTTCATGTGGTCAAAATGATCATGAGACCGGTGAGCAAAAGTCCCAGAATTACCTGCAGAGAGCTGGGACCAAAGTAACAAAGGCTACCATCAGTAACACACTACACCGAGAGGGACTCAGATCCTGCAGTGCCAGGCGTGTCCCCCTGCTTAAGCCAGTACATGTCCAGGCCCGTCTGAAGTTTGCCAGAGAGCATATGGATGATCCAGAAGAGGATTGGGAGAATATCATGTGGTCAGATGAAA